>LQNS02276499.1:2891374-2916839 GCA_001587735.2 Parhyale hawaiensis
CAAGACCCGCACGTCGTAAGACTTCCCACCTCTGTCGCCCAGGGCGCTGGAGAGGCTTCGCTGGTTGTCTTTTCTTGCCAGCACACTTTTAATCTTCCACATTTTTTGGTAAGTGTGGTCTGTGCATATTTATATATAAACGATTACACGTCGTTATGTCAATAAGTGTACATATTGATTTCAGTTTAATTCAAATCAGGAAAAAGTTTTGTGTTCGAGGTTTACAAAGTTTGTGTTCCGATAAATTAGTACATATAAAAATTTTAAACTTCGAACATGTAATTCCGGGATTTTTCCAACACATTCTCTGCCTGGTCATGTTTTGCTGTTTTGTATTACTGTATCTTTGAAAAGCAAAATTACAGAACGAGTGTAAACAAAACGCTTTGCACAAACTCTCTGAGTACTGGAGCGTTATATTAGGCGTAGTGGTGGGCAGCAGTAAAAGCGTAATATCCATAATTAATTGTAGTGAGCTAACCAACTTTCTTTTGGTTATAGGGAAGGATCCTTAGCTCATGTATGTGTGTTGCAGGAGCGGGAGCTTCCTGAGTTATCATCAGCATATGAGGAAGTGGAAGGCATCGTAGGCGACACGGCCCGGCGAGTAATTGCTCAGTATACAAATACGCACAAGGTCCCCCCTACAGGCGCAGGCGCCCCCACCAATACCCAGTCAACTGTAACAGCCAGTCCGCCTAACTTGTCTACTGATGTACAGAGCACAGGAACATGCATGGCGTGTCCCCGCTGTGTCCTCACGGAGCTTACGGGCGGCGTAGCTCCATCTTCCCTAACGAAATGACGTTACTTTCCTTATACAATACGAGAGCAAAGTAAAGCTTTGCTGCTGCTGTGCCTCGCTAGCTAACACCTTCTCCTCGTGTTGTTCTTACTGAGCCACTGCCGCAGCTGTACCGGTTGTAGAGTTGCAGGATTGAAAGCCTTACGTGACTTCTCTCTCGGTGTTTTCAGATCAAGTGCGTGTAGACTTGATTATGTAACCCTCCCTTGCCATTGGCGTGTAAGTGCGATACCAATGTCAGGTATTTCCTTGTAACCCGTTCTTTCATACCATTACATTTACGTTACACTTGGCATTGTGCTATTCCTACAAGAGAGGTAAATTAAATGTAGAAAGAAAGGGTTAACTGCTACATGCCCCTGCGCACTCATCATCTTCTATTCCGCTGTTACGCAAGTCTCGGTTAGATGGTGCAGCTTCTGTCGCGCATTACTTTGCGCACCTCACCCCATCTCGTGTTGCACGCGAGAGAGCCTTTACACGGTGCGACAGAAATGCCGCGTCCCGATTAGTTAGGTTCGCCCATCCTATGGTATGGGGCCTGGCAAAATCAGGGGCTCGTGTAGGTTACCTTTGCCATTAGCTAGGCCTTCGGAACGTCTGTCTTTCCGCCTTCGTGTCCACTTTTTTTCCTTCCCGATTTCATACTCCTACTTGCTCATGTTTTATTCTGCTCTTGCTCTTCTTTCCTGACTTGCTGTTCCCATGCGCGTTGATCCTATGTGGGAACACCCTCGTGCATTGGTTCCCCAGTCCTATCGACGTACTATATGTATGTCCCTTGCTCTTTCCTCTGTGATATCGTTCCGCTCGGAAACGGAAGCTTAAACTTCCTGACTATAACTAACTCGCCCACTGGCTGTTACGGCTGTACGTGTCGCTGCAGCGATCCAGTGGAGGGGATGGGGTGTTACGTAGTCCAATCCTACTCTCTTATTGATTGTAATTGTGCGTTTCTCTACCTTGCTAGTTCTCTTCTAGAGGTTAGGCAACAAATGAGCTACCAAATGTAGAGAAAGATCGGTGGGACTCGATAATTCATGGCTTACTCCATAATTGAAAGAGAAAGATAAATTGTTCTGTCCCACGTACAAATGTCAGTGCGCTCCTTCACTTCTCTACAGTTAGCAAAGTCATCATTTTAAGGATCTAATTCAGTAAATGCAAGGCCCTCATTGCACTAAAATGGGAAACGCTTCTGTTTGCTTTTTCTCGAAAAGGCTGCACTTCTTCGTAAGCCTTGAGGGAAATTGGCTGCGCTGTAGGGCGCAGGATGAGCTCCGCGACAGAAGCTGCGTCATGTAAACACGCCTTGAATACCCTTGTGCGCCACGTCCTCCCTGTCCTTATCAAAATATCATAGACATTTATTCGACTTTTACGAACGTTTAGTAAGCGGCATCGGATAATCGCCCTAAAATTTCTGATCAGGGTTGAGACATGTATGATGTCAGACGAGTAGATGACTCTCTGAGATACTGCGATTGCAGCTCTGGTTGTATGTTGTGGACTCGAGAGCCTTTGGCTTCTTTTAGGCTAAATGCAACTGTGTTTTTTCCTGCCTTGCAGCCATTTTAGTTTTCATTTTTAACTAACACAAAAAATCGGTGATAGGCACCAGCCGTTCAACGACAAACCAGATATTATGATAACAAAGAATCCCCCTGGCCAGGAACCTACAAAAAGGGCGCAGGAATCACATGACCCTCAAACGGCTTCCTGCTCAGGTCTGGCTGCAAACGTGCTTAGCGGTGGCTCACTGTGACTGGAACAAATTCAAATTTAAGATTTTACCCGGTAGTTTACTAAGGCTTTCTACAGTTCAGTTTTATAGTCGGTACTCATGTGGTCCAGTGTTCAAGAAGTGTGTTGAAGACTGCTGCTGCTTTGGGGATCTTGCAGAAAAGGCGGATCACAGGAAACAATCGCTACAAGACATAAATATCAAAACTAGTTTTTCTATTGGTTGAGTATTTTCCGCGCTTTAGAGCTCTATGGTTGGAGATTGCATCTAACTCGTAAGTTTTTAGCAAAAAGTTTTCTATGTGAGTCAGTTTACGTACAGAGCAATGTTTTCAGTATTTATCTGTTTTATCTACTTAATACGATAAATGAAGAATCTCTTATCGTAATTTCTGATAAATCTGAGCTAGGTTTAAGATATATATATATATATATATATTAATTATTTAGATTGGAGGCATTATTATATACGTACCTATATCAGGAAGAGCGGACATAGATTTCGCCCCAGAGGCGGCTGCTGCTGGTCAGCATGGTCGCTTACGGGCCGGGAGCCGTGCCGTTAAAGACTGTCTTTGTACACAGGGTTGCCAAGTCGTAAGGTGTTGGGGTCCCACACATGCTGGACTTGGGAGTGCCAGGGAGTCTAAAGCAAAGTTGGGATTCTCACTTTGTGGGAGGGGACGTAGTCGCTGGGTTCCGGAGCAGAGCCCCGTTTTCACTCGCTGTGGACACCGCAGAGACGAAACAGCGGCGCCCGCAGCGAGCCCACGACCAAAGACGTGGGGCTCTCCGGGTCCATTTTGTCGAGGTATAATTGTGGAATTTGATTAAAAGACAGTTCAGTGCAAGGAGTCAGATACCTCCTGGTCCCAGGTGCTTGGGTCGGACCTTTTCCCCCTACTCTGTAAACGTGCTTGTTGTGTATACAGAGGTACCTTCACCTACGTGTGAACAAAGTTGTATACCATTGCTAGCTTCTTTGCGTTGTGAGCCAAATGAAAGGGAACCTCTGATTTGTAATTGGTAGGTGGCCCAGCATTTCACAACTGATTTAATATTAAGTTTCGATGTTGGTAACTGGGTGAATAAACTAGCAGGTTATGGTACCCAGTATATTGATGGGGAAGAGAGGAGGCATTAATCCGTTACCATTGAAAAATTTTATATATATTTGATGCCATTATTTACTTGCAACTGTGAGGGAGCGATGGGAAGTAAAGGCTGACTCAAAATAAATACCTACAGTTGGAAATCGTTAATACGAAATAGTGGGGATCGTGGTAATAAATATGCGTAAAGAAACGGCAGTCTGTAAAAAAATACATGATTCTCTTTATAATAATGCAATTTGACGTGCCTCACTCCCCCTTCGAAAAGCCATCGATATGACTGGTCATCCACTGATAGTTTTCCGTGTTATTCTTGTTTGGGCGTTTGTGGTGTGTTCCTTGTGTGCTGAGGAGCTTTATGATGGTGGCTTGCCTAGCATTGCTACCTAGCTTTGTCCCACGGATATTATCCTTGTTTGTTTTTATTTGTCCTGAGTGATTATTCCCTTGAAATTCTATTCAATAGTTTACCTACGTGTTTAATTTAGGATGTGCGAATTATATTTCTATAAGCTTGTACCAAGGAGAGCTTGGATGTTATTGGCTGTATTAGGTTTTATATTGCGTGTTATTGTCTAATATTTTCGGATACGTATTTTCATACTCGTACTACCGAAACTTGTTCTGTTTTCCTCCTTTCCCGATTTGTAATGCCTGTGCGCGTTCAACCAGTGTGAAAACACCTTCGTGCATAGGTCTTAGTGGTTCTCGTATCCATGTCCATTCTCTCTTTGGTTCAGAGTGTACGCTGCAGTTAGGCAGGCTTAGACCAGAGAAAAAATAATAACAGTTTTAGAGCAGTCTGACTTCATAGAATTTTTTAGACCTGTTCTATTCCTCAAATTCAAGCTTCTCTGTGGAAATAGAACCTTTCAAAAGCTGTGTCTTAAACTACTTTAAATGATTTCTATGGAGTACTGATGCTATGTAGGTGTCTAAAATTTCATTTCGCTGTAAAATTGACGAGGAACGATTGATGTCAACCAGTGCATGGAATGCGTATGGGACTTGTTAATACGTTATTTAAATAGGCCATATATTGCTGACCGTTTGTGCAATTGTTTAAGTTTTTTGTAAGGCCTATTAAGTTTAATCGATGTGAAGCGCCATAGCGCCGCTTCCTTACATACTCTTCCACTACTTCAATTGAGATGAATTGAACTGAGATGATTTAACTTATTGAAAGTGATGAGGCTGCCGGTTAAACCCATACTGAGAGCCCTGAGAGGTATATTCTGGCAGGCCCTTTCCCTGCCGGAAGATAAAAAAATGGGCATCACTCACCAGGAGCTTACTCGAGCGTCTTTTCCGCAGATATTGCAGCTGGCCGCAGTCCCTGCTGATGTTAGTTTTGTAAACTTGGGTAGGCTCTCTACTGTATACTTTCCCTTCTGTCTGCGAGGTGGGCCGCCGAATGGTGGTATGCGACTTATCATATGGGACTCTCTGCTCCCGTCTTCGGGACCCACGGAAAGGACCTCCGCATGGGTGTTGCTGTTATCTTCGCCCTCATGGGTATATTCTGGCGGGCCCTTTCCCTGCCACAATATATTTGGGCATCACGCACCCAAGAGTCCCGAGTGCCTTCTCCGCAGGGGATGTAGCATCTGGCCGCAGTTCCTGCTGAGAAGGTTAGTTTTGTAGAGTTAGGTAGGTTCTCTATATTTCCTTTCNGTATATTCTGGCGGGCCCTTTCCCCGCCACAATATGTTTGGGCATCACGCACCCAAGAGTCCCGAGTGCCTTCTCCGCAGGGGATGTAGCATCTGGCCGCAGTTCCTGCTGAGAAGGTTAGTTTTGTAGAGTTGGGTAGGTTCTCTATATTTCCTTTCTGTCCCGCGAGGTGGGCCGCCGATCGAGGTGACCGACTTTTTCTGCGGGGCTCTTGCCTTTGCCCGTGCGGAGGGCCACAGAAGAGACCGTCCACACGGGCGCTGCTTTCTTCTGTCTTCTTCAGCTTCTCTTGCCACCTGAGCACAACGTTCTGGTTCCAGCTGTAAGCCGAGTAAATCATCTTAGATCGCTATTGATTGTCTAAGTTTCAGAAATAGCGAGACAATGCCAATGTAATAATTCTTTTATCTTCTCTTTTCGTCTCGTGCTCTGCGCCGCATGGCTGAGCGAATTCATTTGGCCGAGCAGCCGTGTAGGGTTAGAGATGCTTTGCGCCTTATTTTTTTCTGTCAGAAGCGGGTTACCTGGCCAAACCGTTCTAATAGAACTCATCTGAGTTGGACTCGACTTCCAAGCCATAGCTACTATACGAAGTTGGATCGTTGTTATGTAGCCTTCGTATCTGATACGGCGGGAAACCCCTATATATGTATTACAGTAAAAATAAAGACCCATGTTGCGAGATAGTTTCTGGTAGTCTGTGGTGCATGGTTGTGTTGGGATCTGCCGCTGGAATATAGGTATTCTTTGTTTTCTGGTTTTCGCTACTCGGCAAGCTTATCGACGGTCGAAGCGCAAGTTATCTCTTCACAAAAATAAAAATCCCAGCAACTAAGAAACGTGGATCATGTAGGCTTATGCCCCTTTATTTTAATCGATACTGATATATTCTTAACCTTCTTTTCCGATTTGCTGCTGTTCTTATGGGCAGTGTTCTTCCTTTATGGAGTCCTGGTTTTGCTTTTCATGTACTACTACACATCCCTTGCTCCCTACTTACCACTTTTCTTTAAGTCACATTTGCCCTGGAAGGGACGGCTTAGTTTTGAAAATAACGGACACATTTGTTTACCCTCACACTGGTCTATTGTCCTCTTCTAGCTAAAGATCTCTGCATTAAGCGATGTGTTTAAAAAACGAAGGGCATTTTCTCTGCATTTGGCCATCATCTGCACGAAATGGGTGTATAAATATTATCTTTTCCTGCATGAGACTCCAGGTGTCACTATTTGCGAAGTTTCTTCATCATGTACCCTGCTAAAATTCTATCCTCATCCTTCGCGTCTCGGCCATTGTGTTCTCATGCGCGGTGACCCATTCCGGTAATTACTTTTTGCACTTGTCTCTCTTTTGTTTTCTGACACTGGCAGCCCAATGAGTCTCAAAAGTTACCTTGCTCATCAAATACGAATAATTAGCCGTGTTGTACTCGGTAAGTGCCCAGTGCATCGTCTATGACGATACATGTGAATTGAAAGCTTCAGTATTTTTTATAGCCGTTTGCTATAATTTGATCAGGAACACGAAATACCCTTCACGGTGACTACCCCGAAGTGTTCCAAAGTTTTCAGTCGGAGTATACAAGCCTGGCACCGCAGCTACTCGGCGATGGGTCCCGCTTCCTTTAGGTCTACCTCCACTCTTTCTGCAGCAAAAAGATTCTATCTAGAGTGTCTAGCTCTTCTGAAGCGTGTTGTAATCGCAGTCTACCTAATTGGGTTACCGCAACCAGAAAGCAGTAACAGCAACGCGAAATGCGGTTATGAGGGCCCATCTATCGACTAACAGTGTATGTTTAACAATAACGAAATTTTATGTTACTTGTAATTTCGTTTATGGAAGCTTGCAGTAAGTAAACTTGTTTACTTACTCTGAGCTATGGAGTTGACTCGTTGCTCATTTGTATAATTTTTGTGCTCCTTTTATTACCTCCGTCAAGGAGATTTTGTAAATTTGTTGGGTTTGTCTGTCCCCAAGATAACTCGAAAAGATATGGACGAATTTTTATGAAATTTACACGAGTTGTTGGGTATATCACGAAGAGCAAATGACCGAATTTTTGTGATGATCTGTTCGTTCATTAGTTTGTCGCTGTTTTTAATTTTATGCTTGGTAGCACAATAACTTATAAAGTTAGGGATGGAACTTTATGAAATTTACAGGACTTGGCAATGTTAAAGGACATGAACGATTAAATTTTGGTGCAGATCGGTAGGTTCGTTTGTGTGGTTGACTTTTGTTTGTCAGCAGCATTACTCAAAATGTCATGCATGGATCTTCATGAAAATTGTAGAAACTGTTAGTATCAAAAGGCGCAAATGATAACGGTATATTTTAGTGTTGATACAAAGAACATCATGGTTTCAGAGTCACTTTGAATTTTTCGGTACCGTTGCCCTGCTTGGCGGAGGTATGTGCTCTCAGTGTGGAATAGATCTCTCTGAGCAGTTACCTGCATCACTGTAAGTCTGAAACACGCATCGCAATCATCGTTACTGCTTTTCGGCTTGGGATTGTGACACAATTTGTGGACGGCAGGGTCACCGGTGTAGCAGTGGTAACCTAGCAACAGTGATTACAACACGCCTTTGATCCTGTAGCACCGGGTGCTTCGGGTTATTTAAAAAGAACGTTTAACTGATCGACAGAGACCTCTCGGTCCATGGTATTTGTACCATCAACTATGAATATTCGTTTCTTCTTACTATTCAGCTTTTCGCGCTGTGGCGAGTGCAAATTTCCTTTGTCGCGTGTGTGTGATATTAAGCAAATTAATTTTGAGCGTGGTTCCCTTTCTAGCCCTGGGAGTTTACAGGTTGAGGCAAGTATAAAGAGTGACGGTTGAACAGTTTACATTTGGCTTCCTGTGCACAAATTGTCGCTGTATATGTGTTCGTATTGCATAGTATTCACTGCCTCTGCGGAGACGCAGTTGTGTGAGGAGCTCTTCCTGTGTCGAAATTTGTAACGCTTTTTTCAACTGGCCAGTGTCACAATGTTTACAATCAATGACTATGTGTAATTTCATTATTATATTTGACTAGTTACGGTATTTTTGAACCCTTCGGCGTGCAAGCGCGACATTGTTTTTGATCCTTTGCAAGGGTCATTTTACTAAGACTTTTGTCACTGCTGTTTACAAGTAATGAGTTTGTTCGTTACAGCCATATTTTTTCTGATACCGGAATAATTCTCACTTGACTATGTAGTTCATTTGTTCCCAGAATTTATCATTGAATAACAAGTGATTGAGTTTTAGAAACTTTTTCTACTTATAATTCGAAAGTATGAGGAATGTAGCAGTGACAGGAGTCAGTTTTTTTCTGAGATCTTGGCAATTGTAAAAATTATTATGGCTTGGTTGGGACGCGACAAAAATGCATTACGTATATAAAAAATATTTATTGTCAACAGTTAGTCACAATTAAAGAAATTAGCACAACGTTACCTGTAAAGCAGGTGAGAGGGAGGGGGGTTATCGGTAACAAGATAGGGATGTGCAGCGCTGCCACGGAGATAATGCGCTGGTGGTGTTACTTAGCCGTATGTGCTCTCCACTTGAAAGGTCCCTGACGCTGTCATTGCGAGCCTGTAGAGAGAACAAGCAAATGTTATATCTGCAACTGCTACTCGGCGCGCTGCAGCAGAACCTCGCGTAGAGAGTCCTTATAGAGACGAGCGAATAAATTATCGAAGAAGCAGACTCATTGCAAGGCAACGTATTGTATTTTGAGCCTTAAGTGACAACGAGATGACCACGCTGTCATACCCGGGAATAAGGGCTTCATTTGAACGTATCGCACTACGAGCAATGGCAGAGAATTAATCGCTCTCATTATGCAAGGTTCTACCGTATTGCGGTAGCTATTTAACAACACAGTAAAACCTCTCTGAACAACACGTGGGCTGCTAGACGCTTGCTGTCTCTTATTTTTAGTAAGAAGGATACGAAGGTGGATATTCAACGACAATGCTTATAATTCAACGGTTACATAAGTAAGCTTCATGTTATTTTTGAACAACTTTGCCTATAGAAGAAATGTTATGAAGAGGAGGCAAATCTTAATAGTGGGCAAAAAGCTTATAGCACACAAATGGATTAGGTATAAGACCTGTCTTTACAGAATCACGACACAACGGAGAAAAATTACCATTTGGCCGAGTCAGCTATAGAACGGGGATAGCTACAAAATTCATAGATTGACCAGGAATTCATACAACTTTTCTCCAAAAGCTTGCAAACGAGCGAGACAAAACTGCAAGCTCATTTTACTACAGTTTATCCATTCTGATTGGCCCACAAATTTACATGCCCAGCATTGTTTATGACGTCAGGACATTATTCCCGTCTATTTTCAAAAGCATCAACAGAACGTCTATGCTTCAGTAAACAATCTCTAAATGTAACTACAGTAGGAGAAAAGATACAGCTGTACGAACTAAATGCTACAGTATACATACTATTTTTCAAGTTACTGATTCAGAGGTCCATTGTACAAGTGCAGCGGTGAGCCAAGAGGCAGTGTACGTAAATATCCCCTCCTCAGAATATCAATATGACGTGTGCAAGTCGGTAAGTGAAGCATACCTAGTTGTAGGAATAGCTCGAGTGACCAAAACTCTTACCCAAGTTGCAACAAGTAAAACAAGGTGGCTAGCACTTGTATGTAGCTCGCTACACCGTAGTAAATCACAACGTGTCTTATCACAGTAGCTCGCATATACGGAAAAGAAAGAAATAGTATAAAGCAGATAAGCCAGGGCAGTATATAGACCGACCGGGGCTCCGGCCCGGGTCAACTACGTAATGTTTGGTGCTTCGGACCCCGGCAAACCTTCAGTTTTAGCCACTCTGTAGTATATAGCTACTGACAGAAGCCCCAGCCATTGTGAGGCTTCTAATCCCGGGCTTTAACCACTTAAGTCCCGGCATCTTGGGCCAATCTCTGGACTGGATCCGACCAAATCATTTTTGGTCAAATTTCAGCCACGGTAGGTCTATTTAGTCTATTACCTACTAGGACTTGCTTAAACACTAACTACATTACATGTACGATAAGCAGAGAATGGTTATTTATGCTTTATTCTTTCTTACGAATCGACCATAACAAGGCTACCAAAACACAAGACTCGTTCGTAGGGAGGAACTTGAGGCAAACAATATCAACTCGTCCGTCTACTGAGGCACACCAGCGACGATGCGTTATGGGCAATGGTTAGCTCGTCGTTTGTCTAGTGTGGTTTTTTTGTCACCCCAAAGTCGCTCGCCTAGTGGTACATCCCATCAATTAGCTACTTCATTCGTATCAGGTGTCGAGTGTAGGCTCAAAGGGTTCGGTGACATGACCTGGAAAGCTTGGTAGTGACATTACAATCAAAGTCCTCCCCTACAGGTAGTCCATGTGTCAAGGTAACCCATGAGACATCAGCCATAGCTGCACACAAAATATGTAAGACGCTACAGAGACACCGTGTTAGATGCAGAGCAGAACATATAGGGATAGCGAAGAAGAACCGTGGGAGGCTCAAGAGCGATGCAGAGTAGCAGCAGGAGAAGGTAGCATGCAGCAGAGAGCAGCGCCAGAGAGAGGACTGTTCCAGGGAGCACCTGCGGTATGTGGATGGAACAAAGTGGGCAGGTAATTAATTATGGCTGGACTACAGCACTTAACAGTAACACTATTTAGGCCCATGTGCTTTTTACTGCCCAATTGTGAACCCTAATTGTATCACATTCAAAGCTGCTGTTAATTAACAGATTCTACCAAAAAAGGTTGAATGGAGTTTGAAGATTTCTCCCAGTGTTGCGAACATAAACCCAAAATACTGGTTACATTTTTTTATTAAAATACAGACTTTTCAATGCCTATAGACGTATATTGATATTATGTAAGGGACATGCAACATGCAGGACTGCGAGCTCCGCAGAGCAGGAGATCGGCAAACTCGAGGACCTGCCACCGCAACTCCCAGCTACACACTGACCTCGAAGAAACAGTGCGACCCGGCGGCACTAGTCTGAAACCTGGACATTCTCGGTGATGGTAAGTGATGGTGACGTGTACGCGCGGTGCGCGTGTACGTGTCTGGCTGTCTGCAGTGCAGTGACAATTTGNGGGGGGGGGGGATTATCGGTAACAAGATAGGGACGTGCAGCGCTGCCACGGAGATAATGCGCTGGTGGTGTTACTTAGCCGTATGTGCTCTCCACTTGAAAGGTCCCTGACGCTGTCATTGCGAGCCTGTAGAGAGAACAATAAACTCTTAATATCTGCAACTGCTATTTTCCGCGGTGCAGCAGAACCTCGCTTAGAGAGTCCTTATAGAGACGAGCGAATAAATTATCGAAGAAGCAGACTCATTGCAAAGCAACGTATTGTATTTTGAGCCGTAAGTGACAACGAGATGACCACGCTGTCATACCCGGGAATAAGAGCTTCACTTGAACGTATCGCACTACGAGCAATGGCAGAGAATTAATCGCTCTCATTATGCAAGGTTCTACCGTATTGCGGTTGCTATTTAACAACACAGTAAAGCCCCTCTGAACATCACGTGTGCTGCAAGACGCTTACTGTTTGTAATTTCTATTAAGAAGGATACGAATGTAGATATTCAACGACAGTGCTTATAATTCAGCGGTTACATAAGCAAGCTTCATGTTAATTCTGAACAACTTTGCCTATAGAAATGTTATGAAGAGGAGGCACATCTTAATAGTGGGCACAAAGCTTATAGCACACAAATGGATTAGGTATAAGACCTGTCTTTACAGAATCACGACACAAAGGAGAAAAATTATCATTTGGCCGAGTCAGCTTATGTAGAACGGGGAGCTGCAAAATTCATAGACCACAGGAATTTATACAACTTTTCTCCAAATGCTTGGAAACGAGAGAGAGACAAAACTACAAGCTCATTTGACTGCAATTTATCCATTCTGGTTGGCCCACAAATTTACATGCCCAGCTTAGTATATATAGTCAGGACATTATTGCCGTCTATTTTCAAAAGCATCAGTAGAACGTCTATGCTTCAGTAAACAATCTCTAATATGTAGCTAACTACAGTAGGACAAAAGACACAGCTGTACGAACTAAATAATGCTACAGTATACATACTATTTTTCAAGTTACTGATTCAGAGGTTCATTGTACAAGTGCAGCAGGCAGTGCACGTAAATATCCCCTCCTCAGAATATCAATATGACGTGTGCAATTCGGTAAGTGAAGCATACCTAGCTGTTGGAATAGCTCGAGGGACCAAAACTCTTACCCAAGTTGCAACAAGAAAAAGGTCGCTAGCATTTGTAAGTAGCTCGCTACACCGGAGTAAATCACAACGTGTATCAGTTGCTCGCATAGCTATACGACAAAAAAAAAATAAAATAAAGCAGATAAGCCAGGGCAGTATGTAGACCGACCGGGGCGCAAGCCCGGGTCAACTACGTAATGTTTGGTGCTTTGGACCCCGGTAAGCCTTTAGTTTTAGCACTCTGTAGTATATAGCTACTGATAGAAGCCCCAGCCATTGTGAGGCTTCTAATCCCGGGCACTGTTAATCACGAGAGTCCCGGCGTCTTGGGCCAATCTCGGGACTGGATCCGGCCAAATCATTTTTGGTGACCTCGGTCAAATTTCGGCCACGGTAGGTCTATTTAGTCTATTACCTACTAGGGCTTGCTTATACACTAACTACATTACATGTACGGTAAGCAGAGATTGGTTATGCTTTCTTACGAATCAAACATAACAAGGCTACCAAAACACAAGACTCGTTCGTAGGGAGGGACTTAAGCCAAACAATATCAACTCGTCCGTCTACTGAGGCGTCTGTACACCAGCGACAATACTTTATGGGCAATGGTTAGCTCCTCGTTTGTCAAGCGGTATCTTTTGTCACCCCAAAGTCTCTCGCTTAGTGGTACATCCCATCAATTGCTTCGTTCGTATCAGGTGTCGAGTGTGGGCTCAAAGGGTGTGGTGACATCACCTGGAAAGCTTGGTAGTGACATTACAATCAAAGTCCTCCCCTACAGGTAGTCCGTGTGCCAAGTAGCCCATGTGACATCAGCCATAGCTGTACACACAAAATATGTAAGACGCTACAGAGACACCGTGTTAGATGCGGAGCAGAACATATAGGGATAGCGAAGAAGAACCGTGGGAGGCTCAAGAGCGATGCAGAGGAGCAGCAGGAGAAGGTAGCATGCAGCAGAGAGCAGCGCCAGAGAGAGGACTGTTCCAGGGAGCACCTGCCCTATGTGGATGGAACAAAGTGGGCAGGTAATTAATTATGGCTGGACTACAGCACTTAACAGTAACACTATTTAGGGGCCATGTGTTTTTTACTGCCCAATTGTGAACCCTAAATGTACCACATTCAAAGCTGCTGTTGATTATCAGATTCTACAAAAAAAAAAGTTGAATGCAGTTCGAAGATTTTCTCCCAGTGTTGCGAACATAAACCCAAAAAGCGAAAATACTGGTTACATTTTTTATTAAAATACAGACTTTTCAATGGCTATAGAAGTAGATTATACTGATATTATGTAAGGGACATGCAACATGCAGGACTGCGAGCTCCGCAGAGCAAGGGATCGGCAAACTCTGTGACCTTCCACCGCAACACCCAGCAACACACTGACCTTGAAGGAACAGTGCGACCCGGCGCTTGACTAGCGCAAGCGAGCACTTATTAGCCTTGATAATTTGCTCATATTTTTATTTTTCTTATCTATATGACATCCTTATCAGTAACAGCAAGCTCATATTCCTAAACTGCATCTTCGTCTAGATATATAACCGGAAGAAGAAACTTTTATACTATAAATGGTAAATTTATAATCTATATAAATAGCCTACCTCGTACCTACAAAAAAGTTCATAAAAATTTTGCTATTGTGTAATTACTTTCAATTAACAATTGGCAAGAAGTGCTGAGGATCTTTCTTCTGTATATCTGAAGACAGTGTATTTTCTTTCCTTCATAAACTTGATGGTTATAGCGACTTATGAATAACGTCAAAACGCCAAGTAAAATACTAAAATGCGTGAGCTAATGCAGTAACATACTGTTAGAGATGAAACACAACCTTTCCCTTTTGTTCAAACTCTTGTACATTCACACGAACTGATTGAGCAAAATATATAACTTCTATACTATGCATCTCAAGACATGACATCTTCCAATAACTACTCTTTTTTTTTTTTCAATTGATAGCTATAGGTTGATTACTAGGGAATCTGCAACTCGCACGCCCTGCATTGAGTTACACTTCTGCATGTGCCAGTATGTACAGTGCATGATATCTTACATTTGCTATAACGAATAGTATATATTGTGCTGCTTTATCCAATTTCTATATATGATCAGTGCTATAAATCATGGTTGCGGAGTCGGAGGTTTATGGGCGGAGTTGAGAGTCAGCCACCCACTCGTTGCAGGAGCTAAAGCCAACTTCGACTTCCTAATTCTGATACAAAAATACCGGTATGTCATGTAGCTAGCTAATTATTTAAAATTTCAGTTTGCAAATTGTGAACACGATACAAGATGTCTGTGAAAAACAAACTTTCTTCAGTAGGGTCTGTGTGTATATTTTCACGCTAGTTATCGAGTCGCTGGCCTGAGTTGACAGTCTAATTAAATGTTAGTCATATTAAGGACTAAAGAGACCAGTCAGATCGCAAAAACGTATCTGCCAGGAGTCGGAGTCAGACAAACGGCAGTTCCATGAGTCGGACCTCCTACACTCCAACTCTGCAACCCAGTCACTAACTACATGCACACATGCAATGCCCGTTTGGTGGCACCTACCTTCAATTCTTGTGCTAGTAGTAAAAACGTTTGGTCGATATTGGCATTCTCTTTAGCAGAGACTTCTAAGTGCTGCACCAGCGAGTTGTCATTCATTGCCCACATTTCAATAAGTCGCTCTACCTCGGCTGTTTCTACCTCCCGTAGCCGCTCCATGTCGCTCTTGTTACCTGAGATACAACCAATATTATTTATTAGGTCACCCAGCTAGGTAGGTATATTAATGATGAACAGAAATAACAGATTGAAGTATCTCCGACTTCCTCCTAAGTTTATTCCCCAAATAATAGCGAAGATTGTATGCATGGTAACATACAAGCAAGTAAACGAGACTGAGTTTCATAAACATATCGATAAAATTAGCAGAGTTTTGTCAGTACCATATGTAGACCCCTCAGGGCGCATAGGATGGGCCATAATCCATAGGGCTAGGTTAGTTAGGTTCGCCCATCCTATGTTATGGGGAGTAGCGCCCCCAGGGGGTTTGTGTAGGTTACCTTAGCCATTAGCTAGGCCTTCGGGACGGCTGTCTTTNTCCTGTGTGGGAACACCCTCGTGCATGGGTTCCACGTATCTATCGTCACACTATGTGTCCCTTGCTTCTTCCTCTGTTAGATCGCCGTTGCTGTGGAGACGGAGACTTAAACTACTTAATATAATAATAATAGTACCATATGTAGATAGATTCCTTTCTCAAATGATGCTAAAGATTATGTATCACGCTGATATAACCCTATCTTGCCAGGCTGTACTACTTACGATGTTTCCGAAGAAGTGGTGTCTATATCTTATCTGATCGATATTGTAAAAGAAGGTATCTTTATGTTATCCTGTAAAAGGGGGTATCTTTTTGAGACGCTGTTCCTTGGGTCTATCGGTTTGCCGAAGCTGGTGCAAGATAGAGTTCATGCTAGTAGGGCAGTGAGGGAGCTTAGTCTACTGCAGAAAATGCATAATAAATTATATTATATGATGCCTATCAACACAATTTTATACTAGATATATAGTTGATGAAGCTCAATAAATAGGCCCTAAAATATAACTATTGACTCCAAAGAATAGGAAAATCCAATTTCTTTAAAAAATTATTACTGTCATTCATATACACCTGACCTAGATTTAAGCCTCATTATCAAGCTATCAACATGGGACTAACGCACCTAGTGACTCAAAGAGAAGAAAGCATAGAGACTTAGTATGAAAAAAAATATATATATATATACAGAACCCATATACACTAATGCAGGCTAGCGTATGTAAATGGCTATGCAAAATGCACAGGTACCATATATTATGACAAAACAGGTACCTATATTTAGGTAGTATGCAGGTACATTCAATTCCGGGGCCAGATTTACACCTAGAAGCCTAAGGGCCCTGGGCAAGCTAAGCTTGGGCCCATACCTAACCAACAAGGTAGACTATACCGTAGCTATGGCCGTATAATAAAACGTGCACACATAGCATTCTGATGTATATACAGTAAATACCCGCTGAAGCGGAATCCGCGTAAAGCGAACTAAATGCAAATTTTCTGTTAGGCATATCGCATAAAGCGAACCAAGTTTGCTATGCTGGATGATTTCTACTAGAATAATTTGTAGCAAAATATACCCAGTATAGCAAACTTAGTTTGCTTAAGTTCATTTATGCATAGCGAACTGATAAGTGTGAAGCAGAATTAGTTCGCTACACTGAAGGTTTTTTGCTCAAATAAAGCAAACTTATCTCAGTAATGCGTATATTTTTCCACTATGCTGAATTTTCTTCGCTATCGCGCTCGCATGCTGGACTTTGGGATCAAAACAAAGACCAGTTGAGCACAGTGTGATGTGGTAGATAGGAACATAGATTATAACGTTTAGCAAACATCATGCATTTGTAAAACATTACGTATTGCATAAGTAGTGTATGTAGGTTTGCTATTACCTGTAGTATTCCTTTATTCATTAATATTTTTACGTATTCTTATCCCTAGATTCATACATAGTGAAGCTGTGTTAGAAAGCCTTTCTACCTAACGTTTACGTAGTACCACATACCTACCATAGTTAGCCCTACATGCACTAGTTTGTGTAGAGATACGCATTTCAAGATGGATGGTACCATTGGTGAGAGTCTTGGCCATGAAGGCACCAGCGAACTTGCTCCCAGTATTGCAAAGTTAGTCCGCTACAGCAAGTAGAGTTCGCTTTACAGACGATACTCACTAAAGCGGAAAATTCAATTCAGCGAACAGGGTCGGTCCCCACATAGTTTGCTTAAGCGGGTATTTTCTGTAGCTACCTTTTCTTCCAAAAGGAAGGACTCTCCTGGCAAGAGGGCTGGGGCAATTGCCCCCCAATGCTCCCTGATAGTTGCATATATAATAGGTACCTAGGCTATACATTTTAGACCCTTTCCTTGACACACGAGCCATGTCTACAAAAAACTGACCTATTAGCACGAGAGCAACCTGAGGGTGTGTATAGCGCCGCACTTCTTCCATCCACCTTTGGATGCTCAGGAAAGATGACCTCTTGGTTATGTCATACACTGCAACATGGAAAAAGTTTTTAGTTAATCATATACATATAGAAAAAAGTTGTGGCCCACTAGTAAGGCATTCCTCAGAAACATAAAAAAGAAATCTTGTAAACAACTCATTAGTAACCTTACCCAAGACACCAGCTACCTACTCTTATTGCACCTACAAAAAATGTGAATGTGTCTATAGCTTAGTTATAACATATATCCTGAAGGCAAGGTCAGCACTTCCCTGCAGTCCGTTAAGCACTTGAGCCCATCAGGCATACCATACTTGACTACAGATAAGAAAGTCCCACATAATATGTGACCTTGGCTATGTTGCCAGGCAGTTTACCCTAGTTATGCTCAGTAGCTACTCAACCTCAAAAAAGGGGGTAGTTATCCCTATTCACTAGGAATTACAAAATTTTAATACTGGAGTAGAGCATGCAAGTAGTTAAAAATAGTTTCCCCACCATAGGTACATGGAAATTGATTTTTTATTTTTACAAAAAACTCACCCATGATTACACCATTAGCAGATCTGTAGTAGCTCTGTGTGATGGTACGAAATCTCTCCTGCCCTGCAGTATCCCAGATCTGTAGCTGCAGCAGTGCATGTGACATTAATTTACAGATTGGAGACAAACTGTCTAGGTCATGGAGCAAGCATTATAAGACCCTTATAAGATGTAAATGATAGGTAAGACCTGCTGTGCTGCACCAGACACCCTGTTAGGCAACAGTTAATGTTTTCAACTGAATCTCAATAGTCAATTTACAGTACGTAGCTATTAGGCTGTCTAAGGAATTTTGCACGACACTCAAAGTCTAAGCTGTGAAGATCAATAGTATAAATTTTTCATGTTAACATAGGCCAAGTATTAAAACTTGTAGCTAAATAAAGAGTTACCATAATAACTTATCACCTATTCAACAAACTTGAGATGCTACTACTACTACTACTACTACTAGTACCGGTACTACCTACAAAATTTATATGTTAGCAGAGAAAAATAGCATATTTATTATTTTATATTGAAAAGTTGTCAAAATCGCATTTAACAGAAGAAACGAAAATTAGGTATATATTTGATGAAAGTAACTAAATTTAATACCATAGTAGCTACCAGTATCTATTCATCAACCAGCCAATTTTAATAAATGTTAATCTTGACACTTAACAAATAGGTAGCTATATCATCTATGAAAAAAGTAAAATGTATGGTATTACAGCTTACTTACTTTTACCCGTTTGCCATCTACAATAACAGTTTTCATTGAGAAGTCAACTCCAATAGTGTTGCCATGCCGCTCCACATAGGTACCAGCTTTGAAGCGCTGCACAACACAGGTCTTACCCACACCACAGTCACCTATGACGACCACTTTGAAGAGCATATCAAAATTGTCACCATCATTATTGCCACTAATAGCTGACAACATCTGTTGGTTCAACAGTTGAGACATAGCTACTGCACAACAGCTGCAATGCAAACACATGAGTAAGGTAACCTATAGAGAGGTGAAAAGAAACCTACTGTGCCGGTAGGTGTCATGCATAAGCTATACACTAGCTACCTAAATAAAATGTGAGGATTTATAATCCTAATACATAGGACATTACAAAGTTCTCACCCACTCTCTATAGCCTTGCTCCTACCTACCGACCTTAGTCTACAGTATCAACTTGCCATGTAAATAGCAGGGTTGCAGAGTTGGATGGTTCAAGATCTGACTCTGACTCTTGGCTCTTTAGAATTTCCAACTCCGGCTCTTCAAGATTTTACAACTCTTTGATCCAACTATTAGCGAGGTATTTAATGAAAACATTAAACATGTCTGGATAATTTTTGCCAGTAAGCCTATAGCTACATACACACATAGCTATTAAGCTAAAGAGGCTAACAGTTTCGCACACATATAGGCTACAATGATATTTTGCATCATTTCGGACATTAAATCAAGGATATGAGGGCACTAAGAAAAAGTTGGGTAGAACTTTCAGTTGCACCGGTTAGGTTTTGAGAGGTTACGTTTTGCAAGCCGATTGTTCTAAAATTTGCACAGTAGCTATATAGATTAAAAAAACACATTTTGCTCCTACAACTTTTTTTCATATAGGCCTTAATTTTGAGATAATAAGAAATAACTACATATAATATATATCTAGGTCTAGCCTATGTAGGCTATCTATTTTTTAGAAATTCAAAAGAATAGAACTCATGAGATTCCAAAATGGCATCTTCCAAGCTCTCTCCAGTAGCGAGCGCTGCAGACAGCCTCAGCGGCGCTCTCACCGACATCCTGGTAACCAAGCCACCTCTTAGGTACCCTGGTCATCTAGTGAGCCCTGTCTTCGACTGTCGAAACGAATCGCACAACCACCGCCAGATCATGCTCCGCGATCGTCTCCCGGATCACTCCTCGGCAACGCTTCACGAGCATCTCTGCTGCGCCCTCCGTACGAACGCGATTGCGCCCATCGATGGTGCTGTCCATCCAATTGACAACCGTCCGAGAATCACTGGCGACCGTAAAAGCTTTGAAGCCCCAGCAATCGCCAGGTTAATTCCCGTGCAACGGCCTCCAACTCAGCCACATTGATGTGCAGGTGGTCCAACTCCTTTCAGAGCCACGACGCATCCTCCACGTCCACGCGTCCATCGACCTCTGGCATCAGTCCACACGACAACCTTGCCCTGCGGACTGACGCTCCACACGCCTCCCACAAGCTCTTCCTGACAGGCCCGCACCAACAACTCGCCGGCTAAGATACCGACCGATCAGTTGACCAAGTCGTCCCGAGCTCCGCTGCATCCCAATCTCTTGAAGAAATTGCAGCACGGTCGAAACCATCCAGCCACCGGGTAGGTAGTGACCAATTAGTCTGCCACACAAAGAGAAAAGTCCTCTCTTTGTCAATCGGGCCTCCACCGGACCTATCTCAGACAGCGCGGTTCCCCTCGACATGCTAAGATGTCCATGAGAGTCTTTCTTAGGAGAAACTCCCAACAAACAGCCCCGCAACTTTGCGAGACCGAGAAAACAAAGTTCGGGCATGAATCAATCCACGAGGGCCTCGAGGCGTCGTGATTGGTACCTGAGGACTTAGTGTTATAGTAGCTAATAGGGGTCTGTCCCCAACCGAATGTGGTCGCCCATCGACAGGACTTTGCCAAGAATTACAGTCATAATTTGAGGTGCATACAAAAGGCCGAATCCCAACCGCGTCAAAGCATAAGGGACGCTCTCACACTTCCACAAGTCCTCAGATACATGAACTTGCAGGTACTTCAACTCAAGGTCAATGACCTGCAGCTGCCGCCACTTCCGAATCTTCTCGCCACACACCGCGACCGCGCCGTCACCTGTGTGACACTCAACTAAGTCGTTCAGCTCACAGTAGTCCATAACCGGACGCACTTTATAATTAGTCGGTTGAACAATGGCCAACAATGGGATGATGCCTTGTACGGGTCCATCCCACTTCCTCAACCATCCCTTCGTAATCTAACTCTGAATCTCCGTGTTGTAGCGCTCACGCATGCCAGGCGCATTTCCATGCAATTTTCCCATTTGAAAAATTCCTAAACTTTGAGTTTGGGGAATTGAAATTTATGACTTGCAGGACATATTAAGTATTTCTTTGGCTACAATTTGAGCCTTAGCTGATCTTCCTAGCATCAATGGTTCGTCTTGCAGCAGTTTTGTAATGGAGGGGTGTAAACGTGATCGGAGACTAACGCCTCTACCCTAACGTAATTTTTAGAGTTTTCCCTAACCTAACCACTATTTGATGATCACCCCTCCCCCCACCCAAAATTTAAAACCCCGGTTTCCCACGGGTCCCCCTCCTCCACTGTCAAAGACTATTATTAGAGGTTTTTCACTATTTTATGGGTTTTTCCCCTATAACTCATAAACTAGGGGCAACAAAAAAAAAAAAAAAAACTGACTTCAGATTTGGAATCAGCATCAAAAAATACACTAAAAACTTATCTTTTTTCGAACATAATTAAACTTAAGTAAAACCTTATGGTGGACTTTCAATTTTGACAGGAAAATTCAATTGGCATAATTTCAGATCAATTGCTTTTATTACATAAATGATACAATTCCTTAAGTTTACAATACAGTCTAAATATTTAGGTCTAATCTGCCTAAAGTACATAACTAGGCCTATTATTGCATAGCCTATCTATAACGCACCAGCAAAACAAGAGAGGCAGAGCTAGCCTATCATTACAATGACAATCAGCGATCCCATTACAGAGTTAATGGCTTACGGAAAGATAATGGCTTGCGTTATTCTAAGGATGGATATAAGCCATTATCTACCCGTAAGCCATTAACTCTGTAATGGGATACACCGCCTACCTATGCCCGCATGTTATGTTTATGCCTGTAGGCTGTAGCAAGCCCTGCTCTATATTATAACTAACTAGGCTATACCATTAGCAGGGACTGCAGGGTGATGTGCATCAGGACATGGGCAAACCTGCAACATATCTTTGGATCGATATACCTGCATAGCGCTTAATAATACATGTTTTGCCACCACAGCCGGCCAGTCAGCTCTAAATAACACATATTTGCCACCACATGGTGGTCTGCTCACTGCTGGTCTTGTATTCACATAGCTACTTTTGATAATATTCACTATCTTTGTGCTTAGTCGTTAGTCCCACTCCCACATGTCCTAGGACCCCACATAGGGCCTAACAGTTCTTGATTCACTCTATCATACGCTTTCTCAATATCCAGAAAAGCCAAGTAGGCTATGTACTGTACACTCATCAACCCTCTTTCTTCATCCGTCCAATGATTTCACACACAACATACTTATTATCTTCTGCTCTTTCTATCACTCCTAATACCATTCTCTTCCTCACCCACCCATTCTGTTATGGGTTGCTGATATTTTAGCAAATTTGCAATTCGCTAACTGAGTAATTTTATCATAATAACCAAAATACAAAATAAACTCAGTACAATTAGCCAAAGGCATAATCAAACTGATGGGAGTAGCAGGTGTCGTGTTTACAAATTTTATTTGTTTTTCTGATTTGTTTTGATAATGACGTCAAACAGGTGTAAGTCAGGAAAAAATTTTAATAATACCCTAATTACTATCAGCCCTGGAATTCGATAACAATGTTAAGAACTAATTATTTTAAACCAACTTATAGCTAGAGTAGGTATATACAGGAGCATATCTGTGACTATCCGTTATGATATCAAATATAAAGTTTTTGAGGTAGTAGCCTATGAGAATATGCATCAAAGTTTGTTTGCAATAGATGGAATGAAGTAAAAAAAACTCGTTTGTACGTTGAGTAATGTGCATAGGGGGAACTAAGTTAGCTTTTTTTTACCTCTGTTAACAACCATTACACAATTGTAGAGACGAGCAGGATTATTTTAATAGTGCAAGCAAATACAGTTGTACGACATAGGCCTATATGTATATTGTATACATTTTTCATCGCAGAAATCTTCAAAATTGGTCCAAAAGCTTTCACGAAAAAGTTAGGTAAAGGAACGAGGTATGTGAAATGTTGAACGGCACACTGAGATGCTGGTCCTCGTGACAACAAGGAATACAAGTGACAACGACGCCACTTTTAAAACTGATTTTTATTCCTCCCTCTGTTCTAATATACAGCTTTGCACCTTCACTCTCTTCTTTGCTATCTTCATGATGCAATTTAATCTGCATCAAGGCTGATCTTGAGAATCCTTGGATTTAGTGATTGCTTCTTCAATCCACCCCAGGTAACCTGTTGAAAATCATACAGAGTATGCTTTACCACAATGAGAGCGCAGTTTGTCTGTCTGTCAATGACGCTCTTGCGGTTGCGCATAAAATGCATCAAGTAAATGGAATTGTTTTGGCTGGTACACACGCTAGTCAAAAACACGGGTTTTTGTTTGAACGTTTTGTTGAACCCTCGTAAATATAGCTCTGCGTTTGAAAAAAAAAAAATTAAAATATTAGCCGTCATATCGGTTTATACAGCTAGCGCCACTAGTTAATTAGTCATCTCATCGAACTTACATCTAACTCAAAATTCTTTGCATGTGTGTATTGTTTAAATAGGCACCTGAATGCATTCAGACGCGGAGCTGATGTTACTCGTTCTTTTGACTAGCGTGTGTACTAGTCGTTATTGTTAGAGAGAAATGTATCCTTTCATAAAGTTAAGTTAAGCTTCGCTGCATTCAATAATGGGAAAACGTACAATTAAGCACTAGCTGGTTCGTGCAACGAATATATATCAACTGGCTCCAGGGAAGTGCACGACTGCATAAGATCACAGATCATCAAGGACTGTGGTGTAGGTGGCGGAAAGCTCTTATTTCGATGCCTCATAACCACCATCGCCCCGACCATATCAATTTCCAGTTAGAGCAATAACGGGGAGCTAGGGAATGTTGATACTGCCACTCAAAGATGGAGGTTTGCATCTGCCAGCCGGGTGGGCGAGTGCTTACGGTTCTTAGCGTACTCAGTCAGCACTAAGTGCTCGGCTAATGCTGTAAAGGTGCTGACCCTAATCACAAGTGAGGTGGTCGGAGGCAGTAGCAAGTCGTCCACGTAAAAGCCATTCGTCACTAACGTCAAAGCTCTTGATGATCTATCCCAGCCAATACACGACATAGAATCAACACTGTCAGTTGTGGCTTATTAACGTACGTGTTGTGCACGTTCATCTGTGGACTCCAGATAAAGTTGTTAGCACGTCGTATCAAAACGTCCTATCAACGCATGTCCTTAGAACCTTGCGACACAACGTTATCTGAAGCTGAATTGACAAAGTCAGGTAGCTGCGGAGGTTGCCACAACATTGTCAGCATGTTGTCTCACAACGTGCTGGTCACAACGTGCTTACAACATCATTAGCAGATCAACATGCATAGCCCGATGATTTGTGGACTCACGACCTCTGCTATCTACGTAGAGCCAACATCAAATTGTGAGCTCTAGTCAGGGTGGACAATGAGGTTGACTTTACTTTTATCCCCACAGCAGATCAGTAGCATCCAGACACCTACGCTGACTCAGCGAGCGAGCCAGCTAGGGGCAAGAACTAACTAGCTGGCAACCAGGAAGCAAAGTATGCAACAGGAAGCAAAGAATGCAACAGGAAGCAAAGATTGCAACAGGAAGAAAACAATTGCAACGTTACGCTCTTTGCTTCCTGCTGGCAACAGTCTCGAATTGTGCTTCCTGCATTTGAGGGCCAATTCTCAATCGTCCAACTAATGCGGGTGTAGTGACAAAGGTAAATCCATGCACGACGTGACAGCCAATCAGACAAACAAGCACACAAAACACTTGTTTCTGCCAATATGATGGTTTTCATAAATTGAGACTGTTGCAGTAATATAGTTCAGTAAATAGTTCAATACGTGATAACAATGAGGCATATAGGTGAAGTTGTAAATTCATAGCGTTAGCCTACCATACAACCTACTAGTGGTTCTGAGCTACAGAGTTTATTCGTTGCAAATTTGTATAGTTTTAGTGTTCCTTCATTTCACAAGAATATGTGTGGGCGGCGACCGACATCACCGTAACGCTTGCTGCAATCTTCGTAACCGGTTTTCGGGTTATGGTTGCGACACAATTTTCGACCCGCTATAACGCCAGTGCAGTACCGGCAACGCAGAAATAGTGATTACAACACACCTCAGCTTGCGGTAGCCCAATCGTGTTGGGATTGCAACACACCTCTGCTGGTTTAATACACCTGTTGGGTACGTCCGTCGATCCGTCTGTGCCTCTAAAATCTTTGAA
>LQNS02276499.1:2947533-2966627 GCA_001587735.2 Parhyale hawaiensis
AGTTAAATACAGTATTTAATTACACGTTTTTGAAAGTATTTGTAAATACATTTTCAAATAACAAAATGTATTTAAATACGTATTTAAATACAATTGTATTTAAATACTGCCCATCACTGATGGTGGAGCTCCTTCAGAGCTAATCTGTCCGAAAACTTCAGATGAAAGCGTTGGATTCGACACAATGCGTCGGTTAATTGGCGATTAACGCCAGAAACTCAAGCTTTCTAAAGTGAGGAATTGAAGTCTCAGCCCCTAAGTTTCGAGTAATTAACGCCAATCAGTCTAGATGGAATAATATTGATGCAATGGGCCAATGGAAGGCTCAATTTCAGGAAAAGTCCTCGTATGTTTCAATCCTCTGAAAGTTTGATATGTTGGAGATTGGCATTGTTCTACTATCTGAGCTTTCAAGATCAATCAATACATAGCCCCCTCCGCCAAAGGGGTTAAGTTTTTTCGAGCTTGACTGTCTGTCTTTTTGTCTGTCACCAAGATAATTAAAAAAAGAATGGATGGATTGTTAGGCATGTTGAGAGCAACAGATGATTAACTTTTGGTAAAGATCATTTCAATTGTTTGCTTGTTGGTTTGTCTGCCTTATTTCTCAGCACAGTAACTCAAGAAGAAGCTATGGACGGTTTTATGAAATTTACACGAGTTGTCAAGTATGTTACGAAAAGTAAATGACTAAATTTTTGTGTTAGTCTGTTGGTTAGGTTATATATTTGTCTTTATGTTTCATTTTATGTTCGTTAGCAAAATAATTCAAAAAGTTATGTACGGATTTTTATGAAAGGTACATGAATTCTTAGGTGTACTACGAAGAGTAAATGATCAAATATTGGTAATGATCGGCTGATCTGTTTGTGCGTTTGACTAATGTTTGTGAGTAACAAAACTCGAAAATTTATGAAATGATCTTCAAGAAGCTTACAGAAGCTGTTATTATTGTAAAAAAAACCCTAATGATAATAATTTGGCGCTGATAGAGAAGAAATTCTACTTTCAAAACCAATTTGAATTTTTCGTTAGCTTTGCTTTGCTCGGCGGAGGTATGCGCTCTCAGAGTGCTCTAGTTAGCTATTGATTTGAGACCTTATATTGCGCGCAATTGTTCTTGGCCAAACTGTGGACCTTTTTCCCTGTAACTCAATTGGTGTCCTGACAGAATTTTTGGCTGCCTCAGAAGTTGAAACTGCGAAACAGCTTCTGTATCTGCCAAATATTGTGTTAGAGGCGTGCTTGGAAATCACAAGATTTTTCTTCGAACTGAATAATAACACTAGGAAAAATGAAACAGAAAAAATACTTACGCTTTTCATCCGCAGCTCTGACTTGCACAAGCGGACTTTCTGTCTGGAAAGTAAACAACAAATGTCAGTAATATTTTATGCATGATATTAAAGAGGTGGTCACTCGCGGCCATTTCCGCCCTGGACATGAGAATGGGAAAAGGCTGGAAGTCTACGTTCTGCGGCCTTCGGGTTCGACTGACTCAAGGTTAAGAACAAAGCTTTGCAGTTGAAGGCCGTGACAGTAGTGCCAACATGGAGGCCTTAACAATACAGATTTGTGGTTAAATATTCTTCTCAAAATGGATAACTTTTGTTGATAAAATATCTACTTCAATTCTTAAATTTGTTTGTTTTACGCAGCTTAGTCCAATAAGATTTTAGGAATGACTTTGACACTTGTATTTATTCTGAAGCTCAAAATGCTAAATCAAATCGCATTAGAATAACCAGGTCTAAGTGGGCAAAACAAGCACACACTAAAATTTTTGAAAATGTAGAAGCTATAGGATCACATGTTTCAGAGGCAGCTCATAAACTACTTCTTGCATTTCTTACCTCTTATTTGAATTAGTTTTGTAAACAAATAATTTTGTTTGTACCCGTAGTAGTACCTCAATTATGAATAAAACTTTTCGATGCGAACCAACAGTCAATAATTACAACACGAAAACTGTAACGTCTTCAATATACAATTGAAAACATTTATAGTAATTGCTCTTTAGGTCAACAGATGGACGAGGCAAAGTCAAGTTAAGCTAAGCCCAATATATTTGGTCAGACTTGTCGGGACTGCACACAGGCGGGTTGGCTTCGTCCCACTTGACTGCTTCTCAGGCATTAAATCCAAGTCGATTACCCTTCTTACGACCTCCTAACCTCAACCCTAGTCCGAGAATTGGAGTTTCATATGTCCCAAGCGTAACTGAGCTGTTGCTAGCATCTACAACACGGTGCGAAGTGGCTAAACCAGCTTTCTTACCTAATGTGCCGTACCAGTCAAGCCTTGTGGGCTTAAGTTAACTCAACTTTGAGGTACCAGTCAATGAACGAGAGCAACCAAAGTTTGGTCGCAGTAGTCGTGCATTATCAGCGCGACCCTGGTTGAAGGGTCGAAGTTGTGTATGGCTTGCAAAACTTAAGAGAAGCAGAGAACAGCAGTAGGAGTCGGAAAATCAGGAGGACCGGAAGTCGGAGTCAGACTTCAATCATTCGACTGTATTGCGGTAGTTGCTGCTGTGGGAGCCCTGATACGATGAAGCTGTTGTTTCTTTCGAGTTACTGACTAGCTTCTTTGAATCCTAATGCAGTTTGATATTATCCACGGGTTAGTTTCATTCGCCAAATCATGGCAAGATTGAATCCAGAATCAATTTAAGAATACATTTACTTACTCGGAGAGAAGATTGCCTTAGCAATTCCCTAGATACACGTTCATGTAGCGCTTTTTCTTTTCTACTGCCGACGCCAAAAACAAATCCAGTATTGAAATTCAAAAGACAACGTAATAATAATTGTAACAAGAACTGGTACTCACTATCATTTGTACCTACTAAAAACTATTACTAATGAGGTATTCATTCTACTCACCAGGGAAAGTGCCAGTAATGCCAGAAAAAGCGATGTGAAAGTGCAGACTTTCTTAGTAGCCATCACATTTCTTTTGAAGTATGTTAAAAAACAATAATGGATTGTTTAAAACTTATTGAAAATCTAACACTTACATAACTGATCATAAGGATTATGCTCCTTAATAGAGTTAATAGATAAGTTTACACCTGTGATCTAAGCATCGTTACTTCGTAGATCAGTAGAAACTGAAAGTGTTTAAATAGATATTTAAAAAACTTTTTACCAGTGTCTTATCCCTGATAATATTTACTTCAGACATTACTGCAAAAAGTATCTTCTTCTTACTAATAATGGCAATGTTAGAATTTTTCTGCAAAATACCTAACTGGAAAATATTAGTCGGCTAGATTATCTGGCATTCAAAAATTATTATATCGCTCATATGCAAGAACAACGTCATAACTCAAAAATGGCAATTATATAGGACGAAGGATTTTGATATTAAACAACCACAATATCAAAAATACTGACCCATAACAAAATATGACTTTTTCTTGAAAAACGCACTGCACCTTCCCTCACGATGGCTGAACAGGACCTGAGATATGCCATTGTTGACACCAAGCCTGACCAAGGATTTGTAACATCTAGGCCGGCGCCATAGTAATATTTACTGCCCTCTAGTGGTGAGTTTTGCAAGTAGAAGTGTGTCGTTTTCACCACAATATAGAGCAGGAAACGGGCAATCTCATAATTGTCATAACTCAAATTTCCCATTTTTTGAGTTATGACGTTGTTCTCGCATATGCGCGATATATCCTCAACCTTCCCTAAAATTCAAAGACAGGAAGGAAGCATGGACATGCCGTATATTCAGTATGTTGTGCGTCGAGTAAGACGAGTTATCTATGTATGGAAACAGCAGATAGGAAAAGACTAGTAACAATATTGAAAATTATCATTAGCCTAACGGAAACAAAAACAGCAAAGTGAGTACCCGGGGTGGAAAAATGAAGATGTCAAGGTGGCTTAGAGGGTCCGGTAAAACATACAGTATACTATATAACGCTAATAGTAGTGAATAGGCCTCACGTAATTCTTCAAAATTATGTTGTAAGGCGAGACGCTGACAGGAGGGCAACAATCCTACGTCGCCGTGCAGTTTTATCGTGTCGCCTGAGGTCTAATGGGCTAAAATTTACCTCTACGGAATTTCCTCGTGTGTTTCCCGACAGATAAATAGGAAAACGGGTGCTCCTCGAGTCACCACCACCCCACCACCGTGTACTACCTAGTGCCGGCCATCAAATTAGCTGTCCTGTGTAAATTCAGGTTAGGTGAAGCAAGGCCTGGTTCTACTAACATCAACTTAGTTTAACGTTAACTGAAGCATACTGTGTCGTACCTAACCTTATGCTAGCTATATGGGTCGTTAGCTGAACCTAACCTTGCCTTACCTAACCTTAATAGGGTGACGTAATGCTTCGTGTCGTCTCATTCTATTTTAGTGAACAAACAGTGTCTGTTGTAAAGTATTCAGCCCAACTTTTATAAATCATGTACAACCTTCAGCCTGTATTTTATATGTGTACAAGACCAATTTTCTCTGAACTGATTTTGACTACGGATCTGAATTAAAATTCTATCGATTTTACTTCCCGAATGCGCCCGTGGATAAAATGATCAATACTCACGTTACAAAAAAAAAAAACTGATCCGGATACGTCAGGCTTTGAATCATCTGTATGCTTTACCGATCAATATATTCAGACCTCTTTATACCAGGCAGCTGTGATATGTTTCCCTATCAAAACAGGTGCTTTGATCAGGACGTGAATGAATAGCTGCAAAGCTACTGCGTCCCGCTGTGTGCAGCGGCGTGTGGTGGCAATGGCAGCAAAATTACGGGGCGGACTTTCATATGGTAATGGCGGTGACTTTGCACCGTACGAGTTATTCATATGTGTAAAGATATTTATTATGCACTATCGGAAGGGCTGCACAGTGTGTCTAGGGACAAAGGCTACTCCGTTCCGATTTGCATGGTCATACGCGTTTCTAAAGGTAACAAATTACGGAGGCTTCACCCTTGAACTGAATCTTTCACGTAATTTTAAAATGTACGCGCGTTTTGTGCATAGTAAGGTAAGGTTGCGCCATGTTTTGTATGCGGAGAATAAAGCTGCTCCGTTCTAGTTTGCATAGAAACACGTGTTTTGAGAGGTAAAAAATTACGGAGGTTACCTTGAACAAAATTGTACAGGTCATCCTGGCCGTTAGCTGCTCCGACACCTGTGCAGTGCAATGGAAGCTGAGCGATTCAGAGTACGTGTGGTCTACACAACAGTTTCTGTGCATTCTAAATTACGATACTCGTTGTCAGAGCCAAAAATATAAAGAAATACAAACTAAAGAAGACTATCAAAAATATAATTATACAATAAGATCCCGTTAGTTTTTCCCAATGCGTACAGATTTTGAGAGACTTATTGAGATTTACTTTAAAACGTATATGTCGACCAGTAAAACAATGCGGAAGCCACCATAAACATTATTAAATAGATGGTAGCTAATAACACGTTTGCACGCATAGAGCTCATCACAAATGTCCTTTAAAGAACACAGTGTAGATATAGAGGACTAACGACTGCATAATTTATTCTCGCACTACGATCGAGAGGATTTGCTCCGATTAATTTGAACTGTTTCGCAGCTCCAACCTCTGGTTTTCGATTCGTTGCTTCAGATTAGGTTTGAGACGTTAGCCCTTTTCTCATAAATTCATTAAATTAATTTGCCTCTCTCATAGGAATAGCGCTGTATCAAGGGTAACATGTATGTAATGGTGAACGAAAGAAAGGATTAGGGCTATTACCATTCCGATTACGCGTGAATCGTCCTCAAATGGAATGACTTGTGCTTCTAAGCGTGATCGGCTTGCGATTACCGATCATAGGGGCGAATCAAATGACCGTTAATTGTGTTCCCTGACAAGTTATAGCGCAGTAAAAAGAATCATCATCAACCTAGAGTGTAACCAGAGGCTACTAAGTATATCTTCAGCGCAATTTTTCTTCCTATTACTATCATGAAAGCTTCACGCATGGGCCACCACGGGCAGGTAGTGCAATCCAAATGAAGCGTTCTGCAACCCAGGCAAACCCGAAACGTGGCCAAGGAAAATCCGTTAGAAAGCTGTTGAGAGCTGACTTGAGAGCTCACCCACCGACACCATCGAAAGCCGATCCCAGTAATGGATTCCAGACCCTAAAGAGCAAAAACCGCCGACTAAACTGACGAGTTCGGCACTTAACAATCTCCAAAGTAAAGAAGAGCGAATTAATTACAGAAGGGCAGGGACAGAAGAATACAACCAATGTCTCTGATTGTCGTAAATCACATATGGTCTTCCGATCGTTAAATTCGTGTAGTGATTCTTAATGTAAACGGATATGAACGCTACTTCTAAGTTTTATCGAAGTGTTTTTCGGAACAAGACATAAGACATGCTCATTTATTCGAAATGCAATTAACAAATTGAATTATATAACAGCTACATAAGAAAATACTTAAATTTCACAGTAATAACGTAGAAACTAATTTTATGTACTGTATAGGCGTCAAAAACAGCCTGTCACGGCCATAATATCAGGTCCGCTGCTTTTATGCGTTTTAGGACCAGTTTTTCTCTGTACGTGTCACGACATAGTTTCCTATCGCCACCTTATCCACATTTAGCCACTGACTGAAGCTGATTGATATGTTTGCTTGTGACTGTTAAGAACGAATATTTAAATGTTTAGAGTGGAAAATTTGTCATGGAGTCGCTATATTACAACTGATCATATCTGTATTTTGTTTCGTTGCGATCCAATATCACAGCCGCAGTGGTAATGGATAATGGATCCTTCTGAGGCGTTTTGGCATACGTTTCTTGGATGTAACCAAGGCGTCCGGCTTAACATAGTCTTATCCAAGAATCACAATCTGTTTAAAATTATACCACATCCGCCTTGAAGGCAATGTGTTTGATATTACGTTTTATCTGTGACACATGATTTTCAGCATATTGTGCCATAAAATGAATTCTTGATAAGTTGAAAAATTTCATTCAGCTCTTCAGCCTGTGTGTCTGCAAGAGTACCGCTAAAAAATGATCTAATGAATATCCAGGAAATATTTCTTTTCTCTGATGGGTACGGCAGTTCAGTCGTTTCAGTATTTTGAAAATTTTGAAATTCTAATACAGAGACCTCTAATTCCAACTTTACATATTAATATATACACTGATAGCCATAAAATCAATCATATCATCCGCAGGAGGCTAGAATTAGGCTAAATGCACTCAATTACGGTTATCCGTGGGGTATACGCAGACGAGAAACAAACAATTTTTGAGTTTTCTCACCCCTCCCGCCCTGTCTCCCCGCGTTCGAATCTGTTCGTTTATAAACGGCTTCCGTTGACTGATTTCTGTGGTAGAAAGACCCTTATCTAATTTACATAGACTTTTGGATAATATGAACTCATAAATTCAGAGAAGTTCTGAGATATTGCTGTTGTAGGAGCTTAAAGTAACCCAATCCGGAAAACGACTCATATATTTTCTGATATTGTCACGCTTGCATCTAATTCCTTAAGCTTAAGTCATGCTTGGCACAATCGAACAATTCACGATTATAGTATACAACTTCTTTGAAACTGATATGCATCTGCATGATTGGAAATGCAACTAGTGGGTCTTACCAGTTTTTTTTAGATGTTTTGCTGATTGCTTTTCTTGTATGTCGCATATGAACGTTCCAATTAACACAGCTTCGTAACTGAGATCCGTTACCCACGATTGGATGAGAATGCCCGTGTACTAGAGAATATTTCCTATTACAAATATAGCATAAAGTATCGAAGCAAGTTTATTGTTGTATTATGCACAAACTAGAGTTCTAAATACTGGATTTTACACAATAAGAATGTCGTTATTAAGCCTCAATTCTCGAAGGCCTCCACGACACTACGTCACTATGCAACTTCTTAGGCTAACATTTTACGCCACATTTTGCAGCTCGTTACATTCTTGTCGCTTGTTGCAGTGGTCTCCTGTTAATAAATGTAGATGGATAAAACTCTAAGAAAATGCTTTTAAAGTTATGGTTCAGTTTTATTTCGTACAAAGTGCTACTTTTAATTAAGTGTATCAGGGACAAAGATACAAAATGTCCTGAATTATTCGAAATAGATTTACAAAATTAAATATCTAACAGCTACATCGGAAAATACCTACATTAACATACCACAGTACCAGCACAGAAACTCTTTTTTATTTGCTCTCTAGGCGTCATTTAAAGGCTGTTACGGCTATAATTAACAGGTCCGCCGCTTTTGGGACCAGTATTTCTCTGTACCTGTCACGACACAGCAGTTTATTCTAGCCGCCTTATCCACATTTAGCCGCTGACTGAAGCTGCTTGATATGTTTGCTTGTGACCATTTAGAACGAATATTCAACTTGAAATGTTTAGAGTGAAAGATTTGTCAGGGGGCTTTTATATTATAACTGGTCATGTCTGTAGCCTACTTTATTTTGTTGCGATTGGATGTCACAGCCGCCGTGGTAATGAATAATGGATCCTTCTGAGGCGTTTTTCATTACGTTTATTGGATGAAACCAAGGCGTCCGGCATTACGTAGTTTTATTAAAGAATCACACTCTGTTTAAAATTATACCACATGCGCTTTGGAGTCAATGTATTTGATATTAATTTTTTTTTCTGTGGCACAAGGTTTTCAGAATATTGGTCATATAATGAATTCTTGATAAGTTGAAAAATTTCATTCAACATTACATGCAGCCGTGTGTGTCTTTAAGAATGCCGCTTACGAGTAGTAAAATATGCATCAAATGAAGATCTAAGAAACATTTCTCTTCTCTGATGGGTACGACAGTTCTGTTCTTCAAGTGTTTTGAAAATTTTTAAATTCTAGTACGTAGACCAGTAACGCAAGCGTTACATGTTATTAGATATACTGAAAAGCCATAATATTAATCATATTACTTGCAGGAGGATGGTTATATTAGGTTATATACATTTAATTATGGCTCTCCGCATGGTTTACGCAGATGAGAATTAGAATGCCTCGTGGCGTTAGACCATGATCCGCGGTGGGAGCAAATTTCGTCGCCGTCATTTTTGATGGTCAGCTAATCAGGTTTTTTTTGGCATGGGTCACATATTGAGGACAACCCACCAGACTCCCTGCAGAATATTATGAACATTGCTCAACTCTTTCGACCACTTATTGGGTGGACAGGTAAACATATATATATATATATATATCAGTTCTATATAATAATTCACGTCGTGTTTTTATTTATTTATAAATGTATTTATGTCTTTCCAGTCTCGCTCTATGGGAATAAGATAGGAAGAAATTTAAAGGCGTAGCGAACCGGTGAAAATTTCACGGCTTGGCGGGGCTTTTCAACACCGGAGTTTTTCTCAAGCACTAATTTTCAAGCTCATTGGGAATCAGAGAGGAAGAAATTCAAGTGCTAAACTGACCCGTGAGAAATAGTCACGGCTTGGCGTAGCCTTACTACGCTCTATAGATATAAGATAGGAAGAAATGCAAGTGCTGAGCCAACCTGCGAAACTTTCACGGCTTGGCGGGGCCTTTCAGGTTGGACAATGGAAATTCCCCGATAATATACAAATCAGTACTGTATGTCAATTCAATTCATTTTTTAGGGATGCACAGGGGACGCGGGTATTTTTCTGAAGTGCTTATTATCTGCCGTCATTTATAATGACGGCTAGGGACACTAGTATGCAAATATATGTGCTTAAATCTTCAACGAAAACATTATATCCTCTCTCACTTCGCTTGCGGGTGATGAACCAATGATATTTGAATTTTTTCCCTCTTTCCCCGCGTTTGAATCTGTTCGGTTCTTAACGGCTCCCGTTGACTCATTTCTATTGTAGGAAGGCCCTTGTCTCGCTTTAATAGACTTCTGCATAACATGAACTCATCAATGCAGAAAAGCTCTCACATATTACTTCTGTAGTGGCTTAGAGTAATCTATAGCTGATGACGACTCATATAATATTTGATATTGTCACGCTTGCTGCCAGTTGTGTAAGCTTAAGTCATGGTTGACGCAATCGAACCATTCAAGACTATAGTATAATTCAAGTTATGTATTTGAAACTGGTGTGCATTTGCGTAACGGGAATGCTACTAATGCAGCTTTTCATTTTTTTCACACGTTTTGTTGATTATTTTTCTTAAAACGTCGTAGATGAACGTTTCAGTTCGCACAGGTTCGATGAGGATTGCCGGGTGCTAAAGAATATTTCCTATTACAGACATAGCAGAAAGTGTTGAAACAATTTTCCAATTTTCTAGTCATATTATGCACAATTTAAAGTTCTAAGTACAAATATCCCTGTAATTGACAATGTAAACATTTCATGCAATAATGTATTTACGTCTTGCCAAATTTTTAATGGTTTCGACAGGAAGAATATATCATGCAACATTTAAAATTAGTAGTAACTGAGTCTTCTTCTAATAACTGTGCATACCTACTGATGGACTGTCGATGGGTAGCCCCCTTTAGACAATATGATTTTGTGCATCCTTGAACCTGAATGAGGTCCAGATAGTTTTGAACCTATATTTTATAAAAGATACCGTGATGACACTTTTGTAATACCATGCCATACTCCATTATTTTAAAATCATTTATATATATAGCTATAATATATATAGCTACCATAACAATGCCAATTATACCATGCGAAGGTGACAATGCGATATCAGTTTTAGATCTTAACAACATGAGTACTGAACATAAATTTACGTCAGGTAAGTTCCGTAAACCAACTTTCACTGGATTAGGATGTAGCTTTATAAGATTTTGTCCCATGAATTACAAACTTAATTCGATTCGCGCCCTCCTTCATAGAGCGTTCAAATTATCATCATCTTATTTAACACTTTCATCTGAAGTAGATTTTTCGCGTTCACTTTGTACCAGCAACGGATATAACGCCTCTTGATTGATTGAATGGTTATTAGGTTTCTCAATAATGGTTTTAGCGATAGTACACCAGTATGTACGGTAGAAAAATGCGAAATTTATTATGTTTCACTTCCGTTTTTTAGGCAACGCTTTTTATGACATGACCAAATATTTTGAGTCCATGTTAGCAAAATTTTATCCTCAAATAGACTTCATTTTCGCACTTAAGAACGACTTTTGCATTCGTAACTGCTCTAACCATTATTATAGACTGCCTTCTGAGTTACTTTCCAACATCGTATACAAAAACTCATGCGTAACTTGTAAGATTTCTTACACTGGAAGAACTCTGAAGCAGTCTAAAATCAGATTTTATCAGCACGTAGGACGTTCGTTCAGAGCGAACCTTCCTCTCACAGTCTTACCACATCCACCTCCAACACCAATCATGGATACTCTCTAACACATTTCGAAATAGTTGATTCAGCTAATAGTTAAGATATTAATTTTTTTATTTTCTGCACATACTGAAAAAGAGACCAAATCTTAAGGCCGACAGGCAGCCGTACTTTTGTTCACGCCATGATTTTTCTTCTTCTTTCTTTCTTCCTTCTCTCCGAGATCTCACCAGCAGGAGTTCATTGTTAGTTAGGTTAGGTTTTAGCTCACGTCCGTAAATCGTTTTTGGTAATTATGACAATATGTAGCATTTTCCTAACGATGGACTGGTACTTTACGGTATTATTTTCTTTTATTTTCAGACGCATTCATTGAAAATGGTAGTTTTGGCGAAACCAGCGTGGTCTGAATGCCCTCAGTAGATTTTGTTTATTGCTGCCTTTTTATTTCTTGCTGTATTGAGAACTAGGTTCCTAACTAAACCAACGATATTCGTCATTGATTGGCACAGCAAACACGAATATAACCAAGCCCACAGAAGGCGGCTTAAATTGTTCAGAGTTTCAGAAGGTAGTTTTGGTTTCGCCACTTTAAATTGTACGGCAGGTGTTAATAGCTACCCGATTACGCCTGAGACGTTAAAAACCTAATATTTCAGAACTAGGATCAGTTTCAGCCGTTACCATGGTAATGCTTGCAAGGTTCTCCCATTGGGCTTCGCTTCAAGTGACGAAGCCAACACTCCTGTCTGAAGATCCTGTCAAGCCTATAGTAGGCTTAGCCCAAGTCCACTTCTCTGTGTCAGTAAATGGCATCGTTCATAACTATAGGCGCTACTGAACGCTCAGTGTAGGAAGAGATATAAGCGAGTATTCGATTGGCTTACGAAATTAGAACTGCCGAGTCTGACTTGTTGGGAACCTCAGAGCCGTACGCTGACTTCGACGCTGAATAGAATGTCAGGTGTTCATTTTCAATCAGTTAAAATAACGACTTTCAAAACCTGCACGTTGCTCTGTGAAATGGAGTTTTCGGTTGATCCAGCGAAATTGGTTTGCTTTTAACACAGGCAACAGGAAGCAAGTGGCAAAGCTAACGCTACTCTCTGGCGCTCAAGATAATTCAAACGTTGGGGCACTGAGCACTGACACTGCGCTCACTAGTAACAGATACGGAGCACAGAGAGCACAATGCAACACTAGGTGCTCGGAGTGTGCTAATTAACTAGTAAGACAAATGGAGCAAAAAAACACACGGGTAATGGGCTAACTAGCAACACATACGGAGCAGAACGCAAGGAACTGAGAATGTGCTGACTACTAGTAACGAGCTGCAGAAATGTAGCACAAGGCATTAAAAATATGCTAACTTGTAACAAGCACATGTGGAGGACAAGGTTGTGAGAATGCGCTAACTAGTAGCACATATGAACCACAAGGCAGTGAGTATGTGCTAACTTGCACCATGCACATCAGGAGCACAATGCACTGAGAATGTGCTTACTAGTAATACGTATGAAACACAAGGCATGGTGAATGTGCTTTCTAGAAACACATATGGAGCACAAGACACTGAGAATATATTAACCAATAACACATAGGGAACACAAAGCACAGTGAATGTACTAACTAGCAACACATAAGGAGCACAAGAGCACAATGCGACGCAGAGCACATAGTAGAGCAGAAGTCACCAGACACTGAGAGCACCAGCTGCAGAACAGGGCGCTCTCGCCACACCTGTGGATCGAAACCCCAACACCTGATCAAATTATCTTGGCTTACTCACCTTATTTCTAAGCTGAAAACGCGCGATTCGCTGCTGGTTGAGTTGTGCCTGGGGTGAAATCGGAGGTGGCACTACGAGAAGAAAATGGCAGCAAGCCTTCCCGAAGTATTCCTATTTTTTAGCAGTTTCAGTAGACTAGTTTCAGCAGGCTTGCTTCTACAGACTATTGTAGTTTCAACAGACTCGTTTCAGTAGTCTACTTTCAGTCGTTTAGTTTCAATAAGCAGGTTTCAATACACTAATTTCAATACCGTAGTCTAACTTGAATAGACAAATTTCAATAGTCTCATTTCAATAGACTATCGATGGACTATATCGTTTCAACAGACTACCATAGAAAATTGGAGATTGCAAAGCTGCTCAGGCAGCCCAGCGGGTCATTTCATTTTTGGTGGCCAGTTTCTAGCGACGAAGCAGCGGCCTCATTCGTGGCCCACCGTCCAAAATTAGCATTTCGTCTGGTACGCCACTAAGCCCATGTTCGATTGGGAGTCAACTTAAACCTTCGACGCTTGACTTGATTAAAACTTCAGACAGAAGCTGTGGCTTTGTCACGCTGAATCGTGTTGCAAGTGTTAGAAAATATGTGATTACGTTGGGCAGCGGCTGAAAACTCTATTTTATAAAGGCAAATTGAGCCTCTGGAAGTCTCAGTGATAACCTGTCGAGGGTCAGAGCACAAACCTCAATTTAAGGGGTCGAAGTCAGCGCACCTGCGTGAAGTTTCGAACAATTTAAGTCTCGAAGGCTTAATTTGGGCGCCCAATCGAAAATGCTCGGGACTTTCTTCATTTCAGGTTAAAGAGGTTAGAGTGACGTCTTGACATCAAAGTTGTAAAAAGAACGTCCCCGAAGACCATGATACATGAGCCGAATATACGTCACTTTGTAATATATGTTACTTAGTGTGTAGGTGAGTAAGCGTCTCATGCACCTATGTATGTGTGCGTTTGCTGGGTATAGGTGGCCGTGTGCGTATGTGTGTATGTCAGATTCTATATATAATTTATATATGTACATGTGACCTAAATGATTCTAATTCATTATTGACCCTATTAAACGGCGAAGTGCAGATTATTAGAAAATGCTAGCGTGCATGTGAATAATGTATAATTGTTAAAACTAAAGAACTCATATTATAGCTAGGTGTTTCCTGTGGCAGCTCGATCTCCATAATGTCAAAGTATAAATAAAAAATGCGCAAGGGTAACCAAGTCGCGCCATCTCCCCTTCCGGGAAGTGCACAAAAGCATTAAGATTCCTAATAAATCTTTCGTTTAAGAGTCAACAGAAATTGGCGCACGCCTAGAAATGATTTAAAAAAATAACACCAAGTAACCACAAAAAGTAATTTTACCATAAAATAATATTATCCCTACAAAAGTGCCGTCTAGCTGCTTCGAATCAAAGGTATTAGTGCTCACTCTACGCAGAATCCAAAGTCGTGTTTATTAGTTTTGTTAAATGAACAAATCAGGGATAAAACTTTTAATCATTATTACAACTGCTGGAACCCCCCTTTTGGTGTATGAAACAATATTTTTTAAAAATTCTTTAATGTCTAAAAAAGGTACACACGTAAACAAATTCCCACTCATACTTTTACATCTTATGCCCTGTGTTTACACGGTGCAATTTTTGTTGCGCCACACGCCTTCTTTCAAGCCTCATTTTCTCTGCGCAACTTTTGTTGCACAACTTGCTTTTCTTCCACAGTTTCTGTAAAGCTCCGGCTACACGGTGCAACTTTTGTTGCGCTGTACGCCTTATTTCAGGCCTCATTTTCTCAGCGCAACTTTTGTTGCACAACTTGCTTTTCTTCCTCAGTTTCTGTAAAGCCCCGGCTACACGGTGCAACCTTTGTTGCATTTCAGTTTCTCATGTTTCTTCCTTTATAATAGGAGGAAAGTTTACCCACTTCGTGATACCCAAATTGGATTGCTCAGGAGGCCCACCAATGCACTGGTCCATCAATTCCAAAGTACTTAATAATGATTGCCACAGGGAATAATACAGGTCACATTTCTATGACTAATGCGCAAATCAGAAGGAAATCTCGAATCAGATCCCAAATTACGCAGCTATGAGTGAATGCCCATCAACGTGGGAATTTCCAACGTTGTACAAATGTGTTGAGCAACAAAAGTCGTATCGTGTGAACAGGGCGCGCTGCTAGAACCATTTAATATTCTGTAGTGATAATTGTCTGATGAGAGAAGAGGCTATTTTCGGAAAATTAAATCGCCATAAGGGAACAAAACATAAACCATACATGTTTCAATTTCAGGCCCACCTTGTATTTCCTAAGCCCTAAAGTAATATGAGAACATTCCTAAAGTTTGTTCACAACGGTTTCAGGGGGGTGGCACACAGACGGACCCGTCAGCGGCATTGGCTTCGATCCACTCTAGAAAACCTGTAGACGAAAATAATATAATATTAAGAATATAAACTGACAATTACTTATTGATTTCATTTCGATCAGTAGTCGATGCATATTATCGGATTATCTCTAATGGCTATAATCTGATTATAAATGTAGGTAAACGAACTAGATTGTTCTTGGATAAAATTTTCATCACTAGTTCAATATGCATGTTTTATCAGTGATCGGGTGTCCTTGCCTTCTCTGCATAACTCATGAAATTTTGTCACATTGTAATTTACTTTCAAACTATTATACTGTTTGCCTCTCTGCTTGAAATGTAGATTACATAGCTGTTCATCTATATAGAGAAGCTAAAACATAAAGCGTATGTTTCAAGTCAATGCTCATCACAACGCAGTCAAATAATTCTACCGAACTAACGTAAGTGGCACGAACTAAACGTATAGAATAGCCATTATACGACACGATTTTTGCGGGCCAGTGAATTGCTCCGTATATGTTATAGAATATGGATGCCAGGAGGTCGTATTAATATTAGGTAAACCCATATTACGTTATCGTTATTCTGATGATTAGGCTAACAAGTGGTAGTTATGCTATGTCCATTTTATATAGGCAGTTTGGGCGTAGTCAAATTCCTCTAAATTGTTGCCAGTTCTATGAGCATTTCTAAGATTTCATTCGGTCCATATCTTAGCCCCGCCCACTACCTGCATATAGAGAATTTTCAGAAATGGCTATAGAAATGGCACCGCTGTAGAGAAATTTGACCACGCCCAAACTGCCTTGATAAAATGGACAGGGTATAGTTGAATACATAAATAAGAACGTAGTTATCGTATGCTGTAAAGAAGTGGTAGTGAGTTTTCAAGATATAAAGAAATACGTAATCGTTATTTAGGGGGAGGCATAAAGGAAGTGGTAGTTTTAAGAAAATTCAGAACAACGCAGTCGTTACGCTAGTGTAGATTCCAAAAAAGTGGTAGTGGGTCTTAGAAAAAAAAAATTGTAATTCTAGATTCAAAAGAACTCGCCTAGTGATTCTATAGAGAGCAAAAGAATTACATAATTGTTACTTTGGTGTAGTATATGGTGTGGTAGTGCGTGTTTTTAGGAAACAATCTTATTACTTACCGGTAGGTACTATAGTTTCTTTTTATGCAGACGCAGATGCAGTGGTAGAAAGTTGATGAGGAAAATTATTACGTGCTTTCATTCTGGTGTGAATGCCAGGTAAATAAAAACACAGGAATTGACTAATTACGTACTAGTAATTCTAGTGTAGACGCCCGGGAAGTGATAGGAACAAGCCACTCTCATGGAGACCAACCCAACGAGCACTTGGCCCCCTGATGGTGACGTCACGATAAGAGGGCTGCCTGGCTGGGCCTGCAATATAAATTTCCCATCAGCAGGAGATATTGAGATAATGTTGTATGACCATAAAGTTATTGGAGAGAGCCGTTAGTGAGTTAAATATTAATGATAACGATCTGGTATAGACTGCTTTTTTTGTCAGGTTCATTTATTATCATTACTAGTGCACCAAACGCAACCCTTTTGTTGAATACCATCCCATCGAAAAATTCCACAATAGTTCTATTTTCACCAAGCCCATAAAGTCCACCAAGTCCCCAAAGTCTACCAAGTCCACGAACGTCACCAAGTCCACATTGTCCACCAAGGGCACAAAAGCAACCAAGTTCTCAAAGGCCCGTGACCAGGCCTTCACAGCCGTGGGAATTTCCGGGCACGTATCCTGGATACGGTTTGGAAAAAAATTATATATATATACAAGTAAATACTTCTTCCATTATAATATGATTCTTTACTTTATTGATACAGTGATAGCAATTCATATGCATACTGTAGCCATAGTAATGAAACGACCCCTATTTACTACCATTTATAGATCAGTACACGTGGATAAAGTACGGTCTATAACTACTGTATATCTTTTTCCATTGCCCCATCCCTATATATACACCTTAGTACCAGACCCCACGCAATCCAAGTACTTTTTCTTTATTATTATTTTCCAATACAGGCCGAGGTGTTATCATAACTAGAAAAAACAATATACTAAAATATTAGGAGGCTAGCGGGATCCGTGGAAATTCCACGGTTAATGAATATTTTTATTTTCTGTTATGTACAATTCCTAAGCTACGCTATTAACTCCTTTCTTTATTCGAAGTCATCCAGATATGCAAACATAACCCCCTCCGTCTAAACTAAAGCACGTCACGTAACAGATGGCAAACTACGTTTGATGTATCATAGCCCGTCTACCCTTACTCGTATAGACTAAAATAACGCTAAGTAAATCGTACAACCTAACGCTTGCAGATGATGCAAAGAAACAGCAATATATCATTAAGCAATGTTTTCTTGTATCTATTGGCACTTATTTCATTGTCATTAAAATACAACCATCTCATGTGACCACACGGGATTCAGTATTTTGTTCCTGGGGTTTTCTTTCCTCTCGTGTATGTTTTGTTTGGCCTCTCGATCCGGAGTTACATTCAGTTCGTATTGCTCTTCAATCTTTTCAACTCACGCTTTATACTGTATTTCTCAAATTCGCCTTTGCATCCATTTTCTCAATAGTTTTCACTTCAGTCTTTATGATTTTTATCACACATTTAACTACGGGATCTGTTGAGTTTCCTTATTATTTTGTCTTTACGTATTGTGAAAGCGTTCAGAACTGACCGATTTATCAAATGAGTGTTGTAGTAGTAGCAGTAGAATAAGTTAGCTTAAGCCTCCCTAAATAAGCTTTTCTAAGAGAGGAAAAGGAAGGAACATATAGTATGTCGATAGTCACGGGGAACCCATACCCGAATGTGTTCCCGCACAGGATCAACGAGCATGGGAACAGTAATTTGAGAAATAAGAGGGAAAACAGACGAGAGTAATATCAGAAGGAGTATGAAATCGGAAGGAAGCAAAGTGGACACAGAAGACAGAAGTCGTGAAGGCCTAGTTAGTGGCTAAGGCAAAACATTGCAGATTGCTGTTTGATATTTCTTTTCCGTTCGCCTACTTTGGCAGAGCTGTCTCATTTGCCGAATTCTTTTCAAGTGGTGCAACTCATAAGCGAATGAAAATGAGCAAAAATTCACAAGAATTTTTTGCAGCGAAATTTGCGGCTATATCTGTAGGGTTCCTTATTTATATCATTCTCACGTATATCTTATAGAATATATGATGACACCCAATCATATTCATATTGAAAGAGTTTTGAAAGTCTTCGTTTTTGATACTAGAAGAGAACAATCAATCTTTAACTGAAGATCTGATGCATTCTCTACATCAGATACATTTTCGAATCAATACATCAGATATATGTACTAAGCAGCTGATAAAGAACGATGTACATTGAGCGACTAAACTCTGGTGAATATTTATAAAGCTTTTTTTGTAGTCTGTAGCAAGGATACGACTCTTGTGTACTATCTGAGCTCTGATGCAGAATTTTTTAAAATTTTGTTCCCCTGAAGGCGGATGAGACCTCTTTGGTCCAACGGCATCCCTGAGAGGAGATGAACAGGCTGGTGCCATAGCTGGGTACTCAGTCTTCCGCAGTCTGCTCCTCTCTTCCTTCCCTCGGGTAGTA
>LQNS02276499.1:2970713-2983019 GCA_001587735.2 Parhyale hawaiensis
ATAAGAGACAATTGGTATTAAATTAGTAGTGAATTTACTAGAACAAGGCTCGCATCTTAATAAGGAGATAATACTGACACTATTTTTCGTTAAGAGGGGCGCTGGTTACATAAATGATGTTGAGTAACAAAGGCGTAAAGGCGGCGCACATCATAATTTCTTTATTTTCTCCTTCAGAACTTAGGATTTAAAAAGACTCATTGCTTCATTGTGGACACAACTGCATGTACGTTCATAGTGTTCATAGTGAGGTGATGTGAGAAACGTCACCTGGACTTCTTCCGAAGACTCTCAAGGTAGTGTCTACCAGAAGATGTACTAACAATCAGATGTCATGGCAGTCGACCAGAAGATGTACTAAACTATCAGATGTCATGGCAATCGACTTCTAGCAACACCATTCTAATTAAGTTTTGCTTATATATTTAAATCTAAGTTGAATAAGAACTTAGAAAGCCGGGTAAGTTTCTGTTGTTTACATTGAGGCAGCAGAACTCGGGTGAGATCCTGGTTTTAAAACAAAACAGCTGACATGAACTCACCTTGCAGAACTTAGCTCCTCTGGCACACAGCACGGCTTCGAAGATGAAGGGTCCGTAGAACAGTGAGTGACTCTCCATGTGCTGTCTGCAGAACGTGTTCTCCAGCACACGCTGTCGGTGTGTCGTGCCTGGACGTTAGCAAGATTGTGTTATCAAAATGACCGGTTGTATTTCGGGCTTTGCAAAAGTCCTGACCTGTTTTGTATTTTCAAAGTGTGAAACTCATTTCAAAGACTTGATGAAATTCATTGACAATGACTAATTCCTAAGCTATTTCAGATAATATAATAACTGGGAACAGTGCTCCATTTTATGCATTGTTGGTAATGGAAACATAAAGGATAAAGATAGCAGCTTTCCTTCGCGGGGGTCACCAGCAGGCGGACAATGTTAGGTTACAAAATGTCAGTTTATCAACGGTGAAACGGGTCGAAAACCGCCTTAAGAATAATGAAAGCCTCAAAGATCGACCACGCTCAGACAGACCACAAGTTATTCAACGGAAGAATGTTCGAAGAGCTTTTGAAAATGATCCGAGACTCAAAATGACTGAATTTGCAAAGAAGAAGAAGATTTCTGTGTCAACCGGGGCAAGAGCTGTAAAGAGTGAAGGTGGAAAGAGCTTAAAGCGTCAGAAAAGACCGCAGCTAACTGCTGACATGGTTAAAAAGCGCCAAGAGCGATGTTCCCACCTTCTTAGCGACTTGAAAAGTCATGGAAATCGAGTCCTCATTTTCTCAGATGAGAAGACCTTCACCGTGGATCCTGTCTTCAACAAACAGGACGATCGAGTTGTGAGCTTTGGCCAAGACATCTCTGATGTTCGTTATGTCTCCACAAAAAAGCATCCGGCCTCTGTGTGATGATGGCGTTGTGGCCTCCAATGGAGAGAAGATGCCTCCAGTGTGGTTCAAGGGCGGTTGCAAGTTGACAGGGGCTGAATACAGGGATATCATGGCCACAAAAATTCTTCCTCGAATCAGAAAAATCGTCAAAGATGGAGATTACGTGTTTCAGCAAGATGGTGCACCAGCGCACACGTCGTAAACCGTCCAAAACTGGATGAACCATAGCATGACTTTCTGGCCCAAAGACTTCTGGCCCCCACAGTCACCTGATCTCAATCCTCTGGACTACAGCGTGTGGCCGCATATTGAGAGTAAAGAATGCAAAGATCGTCACAACAACATTGAGGAGCTGAAAGCATCTGTGAATCGCACTTGGGCCCAGTTGAGGAAGGACTACGCCCGTAATGTGTGTAAGGACTTCCGACCACGATTAGGGCGTGTCATTGCTGCCAATGGAGGTCCTATTGAATAGCAATGTTGTTTAGATCAAGCTAAACTAATACATAACAAATCTTGTTTTATTTCATTATGAACAAAGCTTTCAAGAACTTCGGATGGCAAATTATTAAAACAGGTCAGAACTTTTGCAAAGCCCGGTAGAGTTCAATTTTTTCGGCTAGTGGTTGCATAAGTTTCTGGTTATTTGTTGCCTGAGCTTTTTGGGGGAATATAGCCCAAGTCTTGTGCTATTTACTGTCAATTTTATTTTAGTTATTTGCTCCTTATATTTTTGATTATTTGCTATCTAAATTTTTGGTTATTTACTGCCTCAAATTTTGGTTATTTATTACCTGATTTTTTGGGTATCCGTGTTCTAAGTTTTTGTTATTGATTACCTAAAATGTTAGTTAGTAACTAACTTGTCGTCAGTCTTCATTGCCCATAGTCCCGTTTTTTTAACTCAATTCTTGCCTGTTTATTAGCCTAGTAGTTCTCATTACTACCTACAAGATTAGGTAGTTTAGTAGCTCTGATCACTACCCAAACTACGATAACTGCTATAATGTTAAATAATTAACTCCAAGGTACCATAATAACTATTAAGTATAAAAAAGAGTCCCTACAACGGGACTCTTTGAAAGAGACCGCAATGATCGCTTGCGAAACAACGGTCAAAAACTCAAGCACAAAGCTAGAAGAACGACCTCAAGTCAGCAGTTTTTTCGGTATTTCATTTGGATTAGACTCCATGAAGCCCTTCAAAACTTCATGTTAGACTCCCTTCCGACGTTGCTAGTGCGGAAGCAGCCAACGCGTTTAAAAATCGTCTTGACATATATTGGGAGAGATATCCCTCAGAGCTAAGGATTCCTCCTCCAGTAGTCGAACACTCTTAACGGCCAAAGCCTCCAAGGCTTCCTAAATCCGTCTTCTTCTATCTTCCGCTCCAACTACACTGTCTAACATCTTTAATTCCGCATATCAGCGGCTATTGATCATGATTGCGTACATTCATGATCGTCTCGTTTGGTGAGACTCGTCACCTTCCACTTTTTTCTTTTCTTTTCCTAGTCTTTTCTGTCCTACTAATATAATGGAAATAGCTCATAGAGGGCCGGTCGTAAGTTTCGGTGTCTCTTTGAGAATGGGCCTGTTGGTTCGTCTACTGACGCCTATCTAATCTAATCTAATCTTAACCAAAACTAAAACAATTACTCGAAAGAAGCGTAATTAGTCCATAGTATGATAATCAAACCAAAGTAAGACAACTATTACAAAGCGCCCTAATGTCTCCAAAGTAAACAATTCTTCTAAAGTACCATAATTCCTCTAAAGTATGATAATTCTCAGACTATCCAGTACAGGGTTTGCCCATCACACAATACTCACTATACAAGTGTACAACTAGTGAACCTAAATTATTCTACTGTTACAAATATCGTGAATAACTTTTTTTTTTAGCTTTTCCCTGCTTCTTATTAAGAGAATGTTATTAAGAAAAAATAATATTCGCAGAACACTTCCAGTCGTATGTAACGGTGAAATTCGATCGAAAATAGTAAGATTGATCATCAGGAACGAAGGATAATTTGGCAACTTGAAAAAGAGGATAGTAATACTTTGTTGGCAGAGAACTGACTTCTCACGTCTTCCGTTATAATTAATAAATCATTAAGCAGGCAGGTGCGATTCGGCATTTGGACCTAAATTTAGGCCTAAGTATGAGTGCAAACTGGACAAGTATATACAGTCGACCATAGACTGCACTACCGTCACGCCCACTTGCAAATCGCTCGGCCTGAAATTCCGCCAGTGCTGCGTCAATGTATAGTATAGGCTATGATTCGACTAAGAAGACATGGCTAGACACGGTGGGGTTATAATCGATGTAAATATTCTGCTGTCCTTTTTGACGGAAGACTACTTCAGTATCGCTATGGGCAATAATAAGCTACTCACCAATGAGACTCCCTGGAGACACCAGGGATGCGTGGACGTCCTCGTATTGCTCAGATATAGAGGAGGGCAGGCAGATGGGCCTCACGGAGGGGGTGGAGGCGAAGTCCACAGGGTCTATTTTTACGAGCGCTATGTCGTACACAGGCGTTTCTGAGGGGTGAAGTAACTTCATGACGATGGTCATTATGGTAATGAAATTAATATTATTTTTATTATTATAAAACTACTACAGTGTTTCAACTGCACGATAAGAGAGCGTATATATGTATATGAATAGTTTCGTAGCAGCCTTTCGTTAATACTAGTCCGATTGAAAATAATGCTGTATCTTAAGTTTATTAAATTTATTTTTTCCTGCCATTAGTCGGAGTTTTGTCAGATGCTCTCAACTCCAAGTCATATGGAAAACTGTTCTGTGCTGTGATCTTCATACTGTGGTTGTGCAGTGGTGCTAGCTGTGATGTCACTCATATCCGGGTGATGGTCATAATCATAAATGGCCAACGCACGGGAGCGAACCGAGTATTAAAACTGCACGGCGAGCTCCAGGCAGCGAGAACAACTGCAAATCCAGCCACGCGATTGGCCATCCGCTCCGCACCACCGGCCAGTCAGCTGCTAGCTCACGAATTGCTTTAGCTGCTTTTAATATTCCATACTATATTTATGGCATTAACCCTTTGTTGCATGAATTTTTTTCCAAATTCTATTCAATTTGCATATATTTTTTATAAAGTATGCAGCATAGCAAGCTTAAAAATGAAGAAAAATCTGATTTTTGCGTTATAATGAATGAGTATGGTGACAACGAAATTGACTGTGTTCATTAACCGGCATATATGCGTCCAAACGATAATAGAATGCTGTGGGGGAATATGACGGCTTATAATATTGAGAATACATAACAATCTTGCATGTGGCGTGCTGTGCCTATTACTGTACAAAATGTAGTACTTAGAGTTATTGAGTAGCTATATGATGTCTTTCAAAGCATGGGGTAATGCACTGCTGCACTGTTTTCTGAGCTTTTTAGACGTTTTAGATCAGAATGTTCAACCACATGGCTGCTGAGCTCGAAACCACTTTCTTTGGCCGTTTTTGTCGGTTGTTCGTCAAAAATATCGTAATACAACTAGTAAAAATACCACTGCATCAACAGCTGGCACCAAACGTATGCATTTAATCCCTAACTGCTTGCTGTAGCATTGGCATGCACTTACTCAAGCTTCAACAAGTGCTGGCTGCTGTCAACGCTGCCAGATGCACGCTAAAGCATTCAAGACGCATCCCTACGTCTGTGGCCCATAATGCAACATATATATATTTACGTTAGGAGCTCTTAAGGACTCGAACCCGCGCCATAGTCGAGTCCCCTGGTTCAAATCTAGTTAAAAAAAAAAAACGGGAAGAGGGATGGAAAGCTGACATACAGTATATGCATTTATTAATTAAGAATCGAGTCATGGACTCGAACCCGGGATCTACAGATCATCACCCACGCTGCCACTCTTCCCCTGAGCCACCAAATCTAAAAGCACAAGCGCAAAGAAATTAAGGCAGAGTCGTACATGTATAGGAGGCAGCTCAGCAGTCTACTCTGAACAATTAATAACTTGAGAAAACACACAATTTTTTTTTGTCCCGTTGACGCCTAGCACCTGACACTATCCAGAGACAGGGGGCTCATTCGTCCGCCTTTGTGTTTTCATAGAATAAATGCAGAGTTCAATGAAGGATTCTAACAAAGGACCAACAGATGATCGCGGCCCCACTCTGTCACTAGGCCACCACAGCGTAAAAAAATATAAGTAGACAGTCAATCACCCAGGTGCTCCGTTTCCGGTGGTGGATCGTGCAAGACCAAACCGGTTTCTTATAGCAAATACCCTTCTGATGTAGCGCGAGGGGGGGGGGGTGGTGAGAACACTACACCAGGTGGGGGAGAGATCCAAGAAACCGGAATTTGGGAAAATTCGAGCCGCTGGTGGAAGCGATGTATTTCGGTGCTTAACTGTATACATATATATATATATATATATATATATGCCACATCAGGGTAGCGTAGCAGAAGAAAAACTCAATGTCCTACAAAACTTAAGGTAGTACCGAAAATGATCGCAAATCGAGGGTGCTGGATGACCTGCAGCACCGGTCGTCGCAATTCCGGGCTGTCACTGGAACTCCTAAGACCGAGCAGCAGGTCCAAACTGTCAGCCAACGTATCCCTGGTGAAAGGATACAGCAACTTAAGTAGTTAGTTCGTTACTTGAACCGTTCTACTAAACGTTACTCAAATCGGACAAAATGCGCTAGCCATAGGTACCTACAAGCAAATTGTCTCATATTCTTTTCATAAAACAAATAATTATTTACAGTCGGGAGGAAGGGAAACTATCAATGAGTGAGGCACTCTTCGTTCGAGCATGTTGAACCTGTTACTGCACAATGTCCATTTTTCGTGGACAGCATTAAATAGTGCTTATATTACGAAAACGTAAAGTTACTTAAAGCTGGCTGTTCACATATGGTTAAATTTGGAATACTTATTGTTATTGCCATTGAATGTAGTTCTTACTCTTCCAGCTGTATTTGCCGTTCCCATGGAGCCTGATATTCATTACTTTTTCTGTACATCATAATGACATTTTCTTTCTGTTCATGATGTACACATTCAGTAGATAATCAACGAAGCGTAGAGGAAGCGATTTTTTCCGCTGTAGGAGATGTAGTGATTCTTTATTTCAACTTGCTGTCTTCTTTTGACGAAGGATTTTCCTCTTGGGAGCGATAATTTCGTTCTACTGAAATTATAATATCAGTGTGTATTCTGGATGCGCAGCGGAAATTAAATTCACTGATGTTTCAGCGCTTAATTTTTTTTTTCACATGTTATCTAAGGGCGAGTTCACAAGTCCCTCATCGTAACGCGTTCAATCACGCAAATGAACACGAGTTGTGCATCAACTTTTTCTGTCTCTTTCCACATGTAGAGACATCCTCCATTCAAATGAATGACACCGCGCGTTCAGTTATGATATAGTTTCTTTACATTTTCGCTTATATTTCACGTCGGTTTGAATTCAGATTCATTTTTCATAATCTTATAGCTGATTTTGATAGGAACAGCCTATTTTCAAAATATTTACAGGCTGATAAACCGTTACAAGGGAAATCAGCACAGAGCAACGTACTGGGCTTCCAAATCATAGATGGCGTCTGCGTTTATACATTTTCAGCTTTTCTAGTTTTCTTGCTTTAAACGGGAGTACAATGATTCCGATCGTTTAAGTGACGATAAAGGTTCATTTTTGTCGACTTGTTCATGATTTGAATCAACTGAAAAGGATAAATTCAGTATTTATTGGTACTGTTTACTGAACTTGAATGACGTAGCGTGTTCAAAAAAAGGGACATGCTTCATCCTTCAGTCTCCCGCCTTCACTGCGGCTGCTTTTATCAAATCAACGCGCTGCTTCCGTCAGTTTGACTGAGCGCGTTTCGATGAGGGACGTGTGATCACGACCGATCGGAAGAAAGGAGTGTACTGAAGATGAATTGAAGTGTACTGCTCAGTAGAAAGCTCACGTCTCTTACTATAATTTGAGTCGGCCATTGTAGCTTTTTCCTCTATATGTATATTAGTAACAAAAGTATAATCAATGAAGAAGTGCCATCACAAATTTCTCGCTGTCATTTCTGACTGCGCGGGCCCTCTAGTATGCATATGTTACAACACTGATGCTTTATCACGCGAGTAGCATTGTCTTTGATCCCTATGGTCGTTGATAATCTATTGTTTACAATTCTTATTACTTATGCATTACTATATTATAAAGCTTAATGATATTATATTGATAGCACGATACTATCTCTTTAACACTTTAACACTTTTAACACTCTATTGTTCTCTGATCACGACTAAATGTTTACAACCCTAAACTCCAATTAATAATCGAGAACACATCCTACTCAAAGTGATTCAACACTTATGGGATGCTCTATGTCTATTTAAAGTCTGTCAAGTCAAATTCCTATCTCATTAAAATTATTAGCATGACAGATTTTATACACATACTTATGAGTAGCAAAAAGTAGTATCAGCACCAACGTACCAGGTGCACTGTGCAGCAGTAAGCGCGTACCGATCGCGTATCAGCACTGCACCGCACGTAACATTCTGCACAGTAGTCTCCTCGGAGTCGCCGGACCGGAGCGCTAGGGCGGCCAGCCATGGCTGACTGGTGGTGGCGGCCTCCTCCGAGCTCTTCTCCTCAGCCGGCGACGTTTCGACGTCCTCTTCGGTGCTATTGTCGGGACTAGGGCTTTCTTCTTCACCACACGCTGCCCATGTCGTAAATATACATACATCCTAAACGGTAGTTGTTTCGTTACTGAAAGTATCGCCAGCTAGAAAAAATTGTAATACGCAAAGAGAGTTCTCGATTCGATTAATTCTAATTAACTGCATCGTTATTGACTGTATTGCTAAACGTAATATTGATTAGCGTTCAGAGAGAACAAAAAAAAAAACCCGCGAGTATTCTAGTTAATCATTTTATTACCAGTGGCGTGCAGGGGGGAAGGGGCGACGGGGCCCCGGGCATTCAGAGAGAGGGGGCATCCAGCGGACGAGGAAGATAAAAACAAAATCCAGAGGAACCTGGGGCATCCAAAGGCCCAAGAAAACAAATGAAAATGCTGAAGAAGAAGCGTATCCAGAGAGTCAGGACAACGACAGAAAATGCAAAAAGAGAGGCCTACACGGGCAAAAACAGAAGAATAAAATGAACTAATATAATAACAAAAAGAGGCATCAAACGGACTACGAAAACCAAATGAAATTACCGAGAAAGAAAAGAATATGTTGCAGTGACAGCTGGATTTTAGGTGCTTTTTTTTCATTTTGAGACAGTGTTTCTGAATCTTTGACCTTCCGAAATGGCATACTTACGTTCCCCAGAAATTGTTATGCAAATCTATGTGCACGGCGTGCGTCGGACATCTTCATAGATATGTCATTTTAGAAAATGTTCTTGACAAGCCTCAGCTGATTTGCAGACATGAAAAGTTTTGCATAGTCTGCACAATAAATACATGTCGGATCATCCCAAGCAAAAAAAAAAAAAAGTTTACAAAGCGGCCTCACACAGAAAAGAAACTTACAGATGGCGACGCAAATAAATGTATGCATCAGCCTAAGACATACAGATTGTTAAATTACAAATTAATTTCAATGAATTTTAAGTCATTTTGGTGTCCTAAAATTCAAGGATTCTTACCCACCGTTGGCTGATAAACTCATTCGTTCTGTCATCATGAACGCTCTGCTTCTTACTCAAGTTCCCCTTTTTTTAACATTACGAAATATTTTCTTCCAGTTTTCATCAATCAGCAGTAAAACCAATTCCGAGTTTTGAGTAGGCGACCAATTTTGGTGTCGCTTGAGCTTGAAGGTACGCAAAAGTAAAAACGTGATTTTGATTATTGCACGTAAGAGCTACTTAGAGCACTTTGAGAGCGTAAAGCTCCGCCAAGCAAGGCAACGATAACGAAAAATTCAAAATAGTTCTGAGACCACGATTTTCTTTGTATCAACACCAAAATCAAATCATTTGTGCCTTTTAACAGTATTAACAGTTTCTGTAGTTTTCTTGAAAATCTGTTCATAATTTTTTGAGTTATGCTGCTAACAAACATTATGACAAACATGAGTCAAACATACAAACGAACTAACCGATCTGCACCAAAATTGAACCATTCATGTCGTTTAGCATTAATAACAACTCCAGTAAATTTCCTAAGGATCCATTTCGAACTTTTTGAGTTATTGCGCTAAAAAGCACAAGGTCAAACGCAGCAACAAACACACAAACAAACAAACATATCATCACAAAAATTTAGTCATTTACTTTTTGTAATAAACCTAACAACTCATGTAGATTTCATGAAAATCCGTCTATAACTTTCTGAGTTATGGTATTGACAAAAATGAGGTAGACAAATGAACCGACAAACAAACAAACAAATGGATGGACGGATCTTCACCAAAAGTTATTCATCTGTTCCTCCTATCATACATGGCAATCGCTGTAGATTCCATCCAAATCCGTCCTCAGATTTTTGAGTTGTCTTGATGAATAACAGACAGACAGAGTAACAAACATGCAAACCCTATGAAAACATAGCCTCCTTGGCGGAGGTAATAATGAGGCAAATAAACGAACAAACAAACAAACGGGTGAACGTATCTGCACTAAAAGTTAATCAGCTATTCCTCCTAACATGCTTAAGAATCCCTGTAAATTTCGTCAAAATCCGTCCATAATGAGTTATTTTGGTGACAGACAGATAAACAGAATAACAGACACAACCAAACCCGACGAAAACATTACCTCCTCGGCGGAGGTAACTGCGTACATGCTCATGTACTATCAGCAGTGGTGATTAATAATTTGCATTAGCACCTTTTCATAGAGCAGGTTCGTGGCTATGATCTTAATATGACTCCATCATTTTCAGTTATGAATATCAGAAATGATGAGAGATGTTAATTTTGTATCACAACACCACAGCTCACAATCTGTAATTTTGTCAGTTTGGTATTTTACTTTTGGCATGAACCCACTATGGTTTTACTGGAAAGGGATACGAATATAATGGGGCAGTTACTTTTCTATTGGCTTCTGTAATTTTGTCGGTTTGGTATTATACTTTTGGATGAGCTCACTATATGGTTTTACTGGAAAGGGATACGAATATAATGGGGCAGTTACTTCCCTATTGGCTTCTGTAATTTTGTCGGTTTGGTATTCTACTTTTGGCACACTCTATGGTTTTACTGGAAAGGGATACGAATATAATGGGGCAGTTACTTCCCTATTGGCTGATGAAACCCAAATACAAGCAGCTGTGTGGAATCAGTGAAAGACCTGAATTCTGTGCAGTTAAATGCAACTGGTAGCTTCAGGTAGGTAACGGATATAACCTGGCGTGGAATGAAAAATTTTAATCTGAGTTTGAGCTATTATTTTATGGAAAACACTCAACGCTGCAAGTAATGATATATGTGAAATTGAAAGGAAAATCGTGAGAAATTTTGTTGTGAGACTGCAAGATGATCCTACGCTGGAAGCTTTGGAGACAGAGCTCTAGTCTCTAAGCGGGAAATACCCAGCCAATGAGAGAGCTCGTTGCATGCTGAATAGGCTCTTCTCCACCAACGGGCGTTTGAGCTTCGTAAATGAGCGTACAAGTGGCAACTGTGAGACACAACGCGGCTAGGACGTTACAATCTTGTATCTACCTTGATAGATCTGGGTCAAGGCTGTGTAATTTACTACAGGATCTTCTAGTCCTTTACTACTGCTACTGTAAAGAGCGTTTGTAGTGAGGTAGGCAGACTGGAACACACTGGGTAAATTTGCCGTTATTTCCAATTGGAGGAGAGACTGCGGAGGAAACTAATTACAATTACAGACCACAATGTACGTATGTTTGACTGCCTGATTTAATCTATGAAGTTACTTCAGCTCACATTTTTTTCCTCTATATGTATAGCGAGGATAATAACGCTGTTATCTCCCATTAGTTCTCCATGTTACTTACCACAGTCGGCTGTAGCTGTGACGTGGCAGCTGAAGCCCTTGGCAGTGTAGAACAGCTTATTCCGCAGACCAACAATAGCCGTTTTGGAGTTGAACTTGTGGTTGAAACTAAGTCGTTCCGACGAGAAGTACGAAGTCACTCTGAGAATATTTATTTCAAACAAAGAACAATTTAGTTTTTCTACTAACCGAAGTGAAGGAAGTCACTCTGCGAATGTGTTGTACTACTACAACAACTTCTACTACTACAAATAGCATAGCTCTCTGATTTGTAGGACGTCAGTCTAAAAATTAGGCAGAGAAAAATTATTTACGTTGTTCTGATGATCAGTACGTCGTCCGTCTGCAAATATTCTTTACATAGGAAAAAATATCAGCTGCATTAAATAATAAGACGTCATGCGGTGGAATTTTAAAACTGCTGCCATAAATAGTTTACTGTGTTGACTAGAAGTAGGACGTCACTCTGTGAATACTTAACATAAAACACGAAAATAACTATGCTGTTCTCAAGACAAGTAAGACATCTCTATCACAATCTTAACAAGCGTTAACGTAGCTATTGTTGATTATAAAATAACTAGTATTGTATAGGTATTTCTACATGGGAATGATCCAGTGTATAATCCCACCTGCGAACCACATCTTCGTCCACTATGTAGAACTCTGCATACCAACTGAGGTGGATGCTCTGGCAGGTGATGCTTAATCTGCCTGTAGATACAACCTGTAGGAAATATACATAGAACACCTCTTATAGTAGGATGTGAGTTATAAAGCATACACAAGATTATTATCATTACATTGGTATTGTCCCGCTATTTCTGAAACTAAGACAATCAATAGCGATTAAAGATGATTTACTCGGCTTACAGCCGGAACCACAAAGTTGTGGCAAGAGATGAAGGACGA
>LQNS02276499.1:2983410-3013874 GCA_001587735.2 Parhyale hawaiensis
AACCCTTGGGTGCGTGATGCCCAAACATATTGTGGCAGGGAAAGGGCCCGCCACAATATGCCCCTGAGGGCAGCATACACACGATGTCAGTAGTGTTGCATGCGTAGAATATGTTGCAGTATAGACTACAATGCACATGACGGTCTAATCAAATGCCAAATAGATCCTATGAGCGATAGACGGAACTTTAATTATATGTCTGCTATTTAACACCGGGATCTCAAGCAATAAGTCATCTGTTCAGCGTGATGCAATGAATGTGTTTAGTAGATAGAGCCGCAAATACGTCAAGACAGATCAACGGTGGGCAATAGTTAGTGATATTTGAACGCTAACACTTTACTGATAACCAGTACTAATGAGTATGTGAATGTTTCTAATATATACATATCACGCATTACTATGCGCAGCTTGTTTTCTGTTCAAGGTCGTTATGTTAATTAGGAAAGATTTGATCGAAGTTTTAAGAACCAATCCTAGGACCTATTTGGTGGGAGTGTGCCATCAATTTTGGACTGTAGTCATTGGTTGTAGAACATTATATAGATGTGGAAAACCATGTGCAGAGTGCAGGTACAAAAGAATTGCAGCCCGTTTCATTTTTTTTATATGTGGAGACATAGACCACACGACACTTGACTGTCCCCTGACTACCACTCTTCGAAAGTGGGGCTGATGGCAATTTTATGTAGTCTATGTTGTAGAGTGCTTGCTAGAATCTTGAATACCCACAGTCGATCTATCTTGGGTAGACCATCTATTGTTATATATCGGGCTTGGCAAAAGTCCTGACCAATTTTAATAATTTGCCATCCGAAGTTGGTAAAAGCTTTGTTTATAATTAAATAAAACAAGAATTGTAATGCATTATTTTATTATAATCTAATCAATATTGCTATCCAATAAGACCTCCAGTGGCAGCAATGACACGCCCTAATCGTGGTCAGAAGTCCTTACGCACATTACGGACGTAGTCCTTCCTCATCTGGGCTCATGTGCGGTTCACAGAAGCTGTCAGATCTTCAGTGTTGTGGCGATCTTTGCATGTTTTACTCTCAATAGGTGGCCACACGCTGTTGTCCAGAGGATTGAGATCAGACGACTGTGGTGGCCAGAAGTCTTTGGGCCAGAAAGTCATGTTTTGGCTCATCCAGTTTTGGACGGTTTTCGACGTGTCCGCTGGTGCACCATCTTGCTGAAACACGTAAGCTCCATCTTTGACAACTTTCCTGATCCAAGGAAGAATTTTTGTGACCATGATATCCCTGTATTCACCCCCTGTCAGCCTGTAACCGCCCTTGAACCACGCTGGAAGCATCTTCTCTCCATTGGAGGCCACAAAACCAAGCATCATCACGGAGCCGAAAGCTTTGTTGTGGAGACATAACGAACATCAGAGATGTCTTGGCCAAAGCTCACAACTCGTTCGTTCTGTTTGTTGAAGACAGGATCCACGGTGAAATTCTTTTCATCTGAGAAAATGATGACTCGATTTCCATGACTTTTCAAGTCGTTAGGATCCCATCAGCAGGAATGACTTCTCCATCATAGACTCTACCAATCAAATCGAGCTCACATTAAAGTCCCTCCACTTCCATAGAAGCAGACCTAGCCTTAACATTATGACCTCGGCTGTACCATTGCATACTTTCAACACGTAGCCTCACTTCTGCCGACTGTACAGGAGCTGACATCCGGCCCCTACCGCGTAGCTCTGTTCATTCACATTTTATACCTTTTCCCGACAACACCCATGCTCCCCTAATAGATTTGCTAATAAAAGAGTTTTATTAATAGGTCGTTAGTTTGTAGGTTTTTCTGGAGATGGGATTTGTATCTCGAAACTTTAAATTTTAATTTTGTCGACTTCTATTTAGTATTAAACTTTTTGCCTTTCTGTAGCTTTTAAGTTTTCTCCAAAAATACACATATAATTCTTATCTATATATAGTAGTTAATTTTTTGTTCACAATTTATTATGGTAACTTGCTGAAGTCTTTCAAATTCCAATCAAAGTTAAAAAATAAAAAAGTACATTCTAAACTCTGATTGGAGCCCACTAAGATTCTTGGTCAAAAGCTGAGGAAACTGACGAAAATGCGCCGAATTTTCTGACCAAAATTTTAAAGCTCTATTCTCCCTAGAGATTTGTCAGATATCAAATCACCTCGAAGTTCATTCACAAAACTGCTGTTGTCATGGTTACAAGCTTAACAGCATGATAAAAATAACGATACCCATAACATTCACAATTAATATTAAATAAAAGCCTGTGATAAAATGTTTCAAAAATAATCAACAGTCGCGAATACGAAAGCGAACGTAACAACGATTTCTAAGCAGCTGATGCTGCTGCTGGCTGTTTGTTTACAAAATTCCGGATATTTGACCAGCAAATTACGGTCAAAAATACAATATCATACAGCAGGCTCCGTCCCTGAAATTCTGTGCAAAGTATATAATATCTGACAGCCAACAAAGGACGGATCAACAGGACCAAACTCAGAGAGGAGCTGAGACTCACGCTCCGGCCCTTCATGAGCAAACGCCGTTATGTCATAGTAAAATTAATTAAAGATCTAAAAAATCTGAGTCAAGAGAGTGATCGCGCAAGCAGGACGAGCCGCAGTAGTCGCGTGGTAATCGGAAACGCCAAGTTAGCTGAGGTACAAAAGATAATGGAACTGAGCGCCCTTTAAAGATTTAACCGCTAAGAGGTAGTGAGTCCTGGAGGAGGTGTTTGCAGTTGTGGAGGATGCTGCTCCCAGTATTTGTCTAGACGATTTTTGGACGTGCTTAGTCTCTCTGCATCGTCAGCATACGAGGGGAGTCTTTTCCATATATTCGCTATGATATACGGGATAAACTGCTAGCAAAGCGTAGTAAATACAAGAGTTTTCAAGCTTCTTGACGTCGATTCGGTGGTCAAAACTAGCAAACCTATTCATACGACTATCGTGTGGCACTTTTTGATGGAAGACAGACCTGGTGAGTGGTTCATCTATTTATTTAATGATATTGGAAGGTGGTACCTGCAGTATCCAGGAGCAGTGGGTGTAGGGGCCGTAGTGCTGGGGGTAGTTAGGAGACTGGATGGTTGCAGTGCTGCCCACGGGTATGAACACCGGGGTGGGCGGTCTAGAGCACGAAGGCACCGATACCTCATCTGCAAACACCAAACGTGAGAATTATTCACAAATTCAACTAAGGTACAGATAAATACTCACAGTCCGCTGCTAAACTTGGAGCCAACAGAGAAGTAGTACCTGCAGCATAGCATGACCTCCCACCAAAAGAGTTATGTCTGCTCTGAGCCCCTAACGGGCAGGTTGCCCGTGGACACACACATGGTAGAGAGTCACATTGTTGGCTATACAGCTATAAAACAGATAAAAATTAAGAATCGCAGTAGGCAGAAACTACGCGCACGAACTTTAGATACGCACGGTTAACTTATTGTGGGTAAACCCTTTATTCATATTATACCTTCTACTTATTAACCGTTTTGTTGAACACACACAGTAATACGTCTTTTACATTTCACGCACATTCACTAGCTTGCCATACGTAATAAAGTAATAAATAATAAAGAAAGGAAGTAAGTAAATAATATAGTAATAAATGGATGCTTGCAAAAATATTATTTTTCCTGTTATTCGTGAAATTTAGTCTGCTCTAAATTTTGCGCTGCAGACTGGTTGACAAGCAAGGTTTTGTTTATTAAAATGTAAAAAATTAAATGGGTAACTTGAATAACACCACCTGGACCTCGGCCGAAGAAGCATCATGTAAGTAATAATTATATTTTATGAAGAGTTGTGTAGGATAACTATTCAATTGTTTAGATCAGCATTGCGAACGGTTTTCACCTAGATAAACTGATCGAAATATCATTGCTGGTCTATCTGTGATGCCATGATCACTAAATTTTTATTCAGTCTATATTATTCTAAAAGTCTGTGAACTTTATTTACTTACTTGTTTATTTATCTGTTTGTTTGCACACAGCCTCTTCGCTTTAAGATAGGAAAAAATTCGAGCATTACTGAAAGAGCTACGCTCCTGGGGGAAGTTTTCGAGTCCGCAATACAATCAATTATCGTTCAGGAGTCTGGGCATGACGGATATTTAAGAAGCGTCGTAACCTGGATACCGATCGCTGCATTATCTCGAGGGCACGAAAGAATTGAAATTCTGAAATTTTAGTGGCTTGGCCATGTATCTGTAACGAAGACGATTGAAGAATAGCATCAATCTACGGCTCTACTGCTAAAATGAATATCAGAATTCACTCTATGATAGGTGGAAATTCGAGTGCTGAACATTTACTGTCACTATAGTAGTGGGAAGATCAATGGCAGGGGCGCCTCCTGAGCTCGGCTACATAAACGTGTACGTTAAACGGGAAATCAATACGGGAAATGCAACGGGGCTACGCAATAAATGTATACATATATATCTTACTTACAGGCAGAGTATTCCTTTGAGAAGCAATGAAGTTGGCGATGGTGAAGCAGTGGGTCACGGGCCATCTAGTTTGAATTAACTTCTTTCTAACGATCACATTCGCCGAACTTTTTGCCATTAACCCCTTAACCCCGGATGTAGACATACATATGGCTGCTAGATGCATTAAATACTGAGTTCAATTGGGTTAACTTGATAGTTTTTTCTAACTTCTATGGTTAAATCATATACGGTCTCGTAGCTCAGGAATCAAGCGTTTGAGGCATTTAGCAAATAATACACAAATAGACTTACATTTATACACAAATCCTCAATTTTCAATTAAATAACAATGATACAGCCGGCGTGAAAACGTTAATTTTCCATTCGGTGATCGAAAATGTGAAATATTTGACATGAAAAATAATTTTTCTCTAGAAAGGTAAATTTTCCATTACGGCACAGTCCACGATCGGGGACTTATGCGTCCAGCCCTGCGAAATGCATTGCATAATAATTACGGCTGTCTTTTTAACGAAATTTGATTAAAAGAAGGGTTGCTCCAGAAGTATATACATATCTGAACACTTGTGCATGTGCTCACCTGCAGCCGCTTGCCTTGGCACCAATCGAACGCTGATAACCTGAAAAAACAACGATAAACCATTCATGAATTCAATATACAAGATGAAAAGAGAGTCAAGGATTTCTTTAAGCAACTAAAGCTCAAAATCAGCAACCAATTATTTGAACTATCTGGTAAAAAAAATGTGCAAACTGTAAAAACCCAGTCAAAAATAAACAATGTTTATGTATGTGCTGCAATTTAAAATTGTATAAAGGCGATAATTTGACAAGGGTGTATAGTAGAGGATAATTTTAGCATGTCTTTTAGTGATTACAATGGCTTCCCTAATGTACTCGTACATAGCAATAACAAACCTATGCCATGAGTGATGTAAGCACGATAGTATGTTGCAAGTTTAAAAGATTGGCATCAGTTTACTCCTCAGATTTCTCGGGCAGTGAATTTAGTCGAAAGGTTTATATCTCATTTCTTGACGTATTTAATATATTGCACACACAAGACAGTGCAAAATTATATATATATACGAATGTGGTACGACACAGTAACAACCAGATGCTAGGGGTGTTGCACACGTGGCACCTGATGTCCAAAAATCGCCAAACAAAAATGCGATAACCGGAAAAAATACGTACACGAAAGCGCTAATGGCGATATGGAAGCGCTAAAAGCAACTGCGTTTCCAGTTACTGCTAGCGATTCCGAATAATGCAACATTTAATAGAGGAGTGCACTAAATTGTTGAATTGAGAAAAAGTAGAGTAATGAAGTAAAAATACGATTATTTCGAGCGTGTATCAAGGAACTTCTATAGAGGAGGAGGGAGCCGTGCGGCCCATTCACAGATTCACCAGTGAGTCAACCAAATCTTTTGTGGCTGTGAGACGCATTCATGAATCTCATTGGTGGAAGTGACTGGGGAGCAGCAGACAAAGCGATGTAGTGATATGCGATTGGTGCATACAGTGGCTGCAGCCATATGAGACTCTTGAACTTCACGGACGAGGCTCCTGGCTCCCTCCTCTCTATTGAAGCTCCTTGGCGTGTATGGTTAATTTGGTGAATGAGACTAAATTGCTAATTTAAGATGAAATAACTAGCAGCTATGTCAATGCATTCGTATCTAGCTGCAGCTGGCCACTTTATGTGCAAGTCACATTACTAAAGGAAGTGTTTGAAAACAAGGAAAGTTTCGATAAAATCATTTTTATCTTTAAAATCCTTTTCAGTTGAAGTAGGTACATCAAAAGACCATATTCAGTACGCCTGGTACAAAAAATGCTCGCACCCTCCAAAATGAAGTGCATGCTAATTAAGAAAAAGCATGTACGCATTTATTTGAGATAGTACTAGATTGATTAAAGGAAGGGTTGCTTCAAATTGTACTAGATTGGAAAGTTTTATGCATATTCCCCGCATTGGTAACTTAAAAAGATGGGGCCTTTGTGGCCCTATTTGCTACCCACCTTGCATCCCTAGTTTCAGAAAGACTACTTTTCTACTCTTGTAGAAAAATCGCATAAAAAACCCCAAGTTGGGTCGCAAATAGGGTTGCAGGTCCCTAGTTTACTAATTGACACACTCACGAAACAAATACACCGCATACTTACTGCAGCAACTGCAAGCAGCCAGGTAGAATACATCGTATACATCAGGGCATGTCGCTACATCTCATCCTATTTCAATCGGAAGATTGCCAACGTAAGACAGTCATTCCTCAAAATTCTGATGGGTAAAGCAAATAGTACAATTTTATTAACGTTCCTCTGCTCTGAACTGCATTCTTCTGAAAATATTTTTTTTAGTGAGGACACTTACAATGAGAATTTCCCTTACGATGTTTTAATTTTAAACATAATTCATAATTAATAATTAAGAGCAACTTATGGATTAGATATTAAGCCAATCTGAAATGGTCCATTCACACATCAGTCCTTTAATCACCTACCTCCACGTTGCAGTTCGAAAAATTTTTCAATCCTTCTTGCTAATGCCCTTTCAACATCTATTGAGCGGCGCTTTAAACGCTTCTTCAGTCCACTAATCATTTCAACCTCCCTTGTGGACTTCCAATATGGTGCGCTACTACATGAATGTTCTACTTGCCCAAAGCCACCACACATATGTAAGTACATCCATTTAGTCTACTATTATTGACATTCAGTATACTAAGGGTAGTCCAGTGAGGTTTTTTCCTTCCAATAGTTTTGGTACTGGCACACTAGTATAACTAAGCGGTACCTTTACATATCAGTAAACAGTAGATCTACGAATTTTGAATACCTTTTACATATGCGAGCAGATGCCTTCGGTAGTTGACACTCTATCAGAGTGCTCTCTTGCAGAATTATTTGGCTAAGAACCAACATAAATTCCGAAATGCTTAGTGCTACAGATAGATGGCATCTTAACTTACTACAATATGCCTTTACGTTGAGTCATATATATGTGTTTTTTATTTTAGAATAGCCAATCAAAATCGAAAACAAGCTCTCTCGTGCGGTCATTCTGTACAATATTGGTCTATGCACATGGATACCATATTGTGTACGATATAGCAGCTTGCCTGTACCTTTTGAAATGGAAGGTCAGAAGCCCTCAATAGGTTTACAAGTACGAGCGCATACACATAGTGGACCAGACCCCATATGGCCTTGACGTTTTCATAACACACAGAATTCCACCCCATACCTAGCTTACCCTTGCTCAAGATGCCGCAAGAAATCTTTCTGTGAAATCTGAAATTACCAAAGGCAACGGAATGTGTTTATTTATTTATTTTTTATTTTTTGGGGGGGACTTAGATACAGCTTTGGCCGAAGTTTAACCCTATGTGAAGCACACTGTACTACCACGTCATGACGTTCTTTTTTTATCGTAGCAATACAATAAGATCAAGAACCCGTGTAGAAAAGTAACACAGCTTGGTAAAAATAAGGTTAAGATGGCTACCTCCCATATTAGGTGGAAATAATTGCATTGGTACTTCGTTACTCGATAATTGCATTGGTACTTCGTTACTCGATGTGATTCCTTGCTACACTCGGTTTTACTAATGATAAGTTAGAGCAGTGAATGACGTCATCAAGGAAAGCTTTTTGCAAATAACAAATTTTTCGAAGGAAAGGCCATGCGAGTAACGGGACAACCCTTGTATCCGTGGGACTGCGTAGTAGCCTCGCTATGTTTTTAGCAGCTTATCTTCCTCTCTGTTGATGCCGCTGTCAACATAGACGACAAAAAAAAAACATGCGCATAATAAAATTCATGACGTCATCAATTTGATCAGTTGCATAGGACAAAAGTCTGTACCACACTTGCATGAGCAGATAATCAACAACAGAATGTGGATGTACACGCTGCCACATCTCTTTTCAGCACAATTGCCAAATCACACATAGTTTTCAGTACGACTTTATAGTCCATACTTATGGTCACACATAGTGTATACTTTCCGTGATAAGCACGGAGCATCTGGGTTATATATGTTGTAGAGCTTCTACCCATAAGCACCAAGTTTCGGTAACACATAGGGTCATATAACAGATTTCCCCTAAAAGCGCAAGGTTTCAACGACACTATGTTAATGTCATGCTGTTATTGTCACGCTGGCAGTTTCCGTTGGTATGGGCTGGCATGACAATACCACGGTAATTATCTATTATCCCGCAACGGCGTCCCGACCAGCGGTAATTTCACGTGAAACACATTCGGGATTGGCTTTCTGTTGCCTGATGTCAAACCGTGTGGGTGTCCGCAAGTGATCTTAACTAATTCTTTTTTATTATTACCATTGCATTTTGTATAAATATGTGGATATTAACTAGAAAATTGTGCATAATATAAATAGGATTAGGAAGTACCGTCTGATTCTTTCTTTTATTTATTTCCAATGCTATAGATACGACCTATTTATGTCTCCTATATTTTACCTTGTTCTTATTTGAATCCCACTTTTAGTGGGCGATTTGTTCGAGGACTTTAATAGAGTGTCAGACAGTTATCTGACGCTACCTTTAGATAAGTATTTCATGAACTTCGTGTGAAGAATCTGATCTTAGTATTGTAGGAATTTGTCGGCTAAGCTTTGCAAACTGGTTCTTCATACTTTATGATAATGTGCGCCCTTTTATAATATTCATGAATGTAAGTGGAAAAGCAATTGAATGTGTTTAGTGCCACCTCGAGGCTGAGGGATATAGAAAACGGACCAGCTACACCGACAACAAGCACACAGTTTTGGTCGAATACGTTTCAGGTGCAATTATTGTCAATTTGAGCAGTTATTGGCAGCGAGTGTGAGTTTTTAGGGGTACATATTGTTACATTGTACAATACTGTACAATGACCATCAAGAAGCACCATTATCGCAGCATTACTTATATTCACTTGACGCAGTTTGCGTCGATAAACACCAAGTCGCCGTAAAATTTCCAGTAAAGTTTCACATTTTCCGTATACACGCACGAAACTTCACGACCAAAGTTCTGGTTGCAATACACTTTCGAGAAGGTAAGACTCTCATTTTAAAATTACGTAAGATCGCAGACTGCAGCGACCTTAAACAACCACAAATTTTCAACGGAACTTGCGGGCACTATTTTCTCCATTTCCTTATAGAAAACACTGGAACAATACAGCAATGCGCGCTTCACCAGAGTCACGTCAGTCACTGAGTTCGGGAGAACAAAAGTATCGAACTCTGCCGCCAGGTACGGAACACCTGTGCTCGGGTTTGGGTCGCACGCACCTGGCGGAACCACCTGAGCAAACGGTTCCTACCGCTGGCCCCTGGCGCGAGGTATTGTGAAGGTCGCGTGGGGACGAGAGTGCCAGGCTCTACACCTCTAATTATTAGCTTCATGTTGACTCGGTACTTGCTATTAAACGCTAAGCACCCTGTTATGTAGGCTGTCTGTGTTTCCCACCATTAGCTACAGACTGTTTGTGTACCATTACATGCTGTATGTAAGTGGTGCGCTGCACGATACTGTACGTACGTGTGTCCCACTAATCATCACCTTCTAGTTGGCTCTGTACCTGCCATTAAGTGCTAGAATTTTTCAAGACATACGTAGCACTATTAACAAGTTTTATTCCAGGGGCGTGTTTACCAAGAAGTGTGATGTACCCTAGATGAAATACTAACCATTAGCTTTGTCCTGTGTACTAAACAGATTCTACTGCCTAGATGAAACACCAACCATTAGCTTCATATTGTGCAAATATTTTTTTATTTATTTTTTCCAATGTATCTCATTCTAATGAACTTATTGGACAAAAAAAAAAAAAAAAAGACCTAAAGAGTTATTCTTGTCCACCCAAATTAGTAGTTCACATTTAACTCCCGGACTTACCAAAATTCCGGCTTGCCGGAGAAGCTAAAGCTGTAAGGCAACCCCTGCACGGCGCTGCGGTGGTCCCAAATTTTCTTAGGGAGTGGATTGGCCGGGGCCGGTCAGTTGCTAATTATAAACACATCAATGAAAGTTTCCCTTGCGCGTAGAAGTTAATTTTAAGTAGCTAGAAGCTGCATAGCTTCTTCACTGATCATTTTTACTGTCCACCTAAATGAATTCCTAAGGCCAAAGGAGTAAACACTTTCACATCACTTTCGGTCCTATGGATATATTCTTGGGCGGTAATGTCGAAACCACACTATGAACTTGGACGCACAACTTGATGCGAAAATGTGCAGCCCTTACGTCGTTGCGATACATACTGAAGACGGTGACAAGGACAAGTTATATTAAACGACGTACAAACTGCATATCCTTGCAGTAAATTGTGCGTGCGATGCATAGTGCGGCCCGGCATAGCGTATCGCTTGTAACATGTGAGCTTCAGCGACCATAACTTTTTGAGTTATGGCATTGAGAAAAAAGAGGCAGACAAAGAAACAAACAAATAGATGAATGGATCCTCACCAAAAGTTAATCATATGTTCCTCGTAATATACTTAATTAAGAATCTGTTAATTTCGTCAAAAACCGTTTACAACTTTTTGAGATATCTGGGTGATAGACAGACAGTCAGAATAACAGAAAAGCAAACCCGACGAAAACATAACCTCCTTGGCGGAGGTAATTAGAGAACCTTAATCTCATAGAGAAAATCCAAGAAGAGCTTGGAACAATACTTGCCAATTACAAATCCTAGCTTCGAAATTTCGAATCATAGTCTGAATTTAGGGATGGAAACGTGGCTTTTCTCAGGTTGACTCTCAAGACCTCTTCACAAGGACGCATTGATAAGCAAGTCATAAGAGCGACAAACAGAGCTGCATTGAATCCGGGACACTAGCAATTGAATATAGCAATTGCATTATTGTTGTTTAGTTTATTGCTCTATCTTATCTCTCTTCCTAGCGGCTGCGATGTCTGTGTGCGACGAAGTTCAGATCTCATGTCAAGTGTTCGCCTGGTGCCGGTGCGCTACGGTGGTGCAGAGTTTGAACATGTTCAAAGTTAGTTAGAAAGTTTAAATCTCCGTTTCCGAGCGGAACGATGTCACAGAGGAAAGAGCAAGGGACATATAGTACGCCGATAGAAACGGGGAACCCATGCACAAAGGTGTTACGTATTTAAAGCCAGCTATAATGAACGTATTATACTCCTACGTATTGAATGTGCAACTATATTTAATTATTTATACGCACACGCGTTTATATTATTATATTAGTTGCGGTATGTGTACACGCACGTAAGACACGTGCCGTGAGAAAATTCTCTTAGTCAATAGGCATTATCATAACATTGTAAACTAGAACATTCTGAGAGCGCATACCTCCACCATGCCAGTCAGAGGTATCGAGAAATTCAAATTGGTGCTGACACCATGATTTTCTTGGTATCAACACCAAAATATAATAATTTCTGCCTTTTAATTTTAACAGTATTAACAGTTTTACCAATTTTCTTGGAGATCCGTTGACAATTTTTTAAGTTAGGCTGCTAATAAACATTCCGACCAACATTAGTCAAACTCACATGTCACATCAGGTCAAGTGATCGTTACTAAACTTTAATTATTTATATCTTCAACATTACTAACCACTCCAGTAAATTTCATTAAGATCCATTCATAACTTTCTGAGTTATTGTGCTAACAAGCATAAATAAAAAATAAATAAAAAAGCGACAAATTAACGAACAAAGAAAAACTAGCAGATCATCATAAAAATTTGGTCACTTTCTCTTTGTGATATACCTAACAACTCAGGTAAATTTCATAAAAATCCTTGCATGACTTTTTGAGTTGTGGCATTTAGAAAAATGAGGCAGCAATTATCTTATACTCCTAACAGACTTGACAATCATTGTAAATCTTGTCAAAATCCGTCCATAACTTTTTGAGTTATCTTGGTGACAGACAGACAAACCCGACGAAAACATAACATCCTCGGCGGAGGTACTTATTAATCTACATAAATATATCTTTGTATGCATATTGACAGTTTACTTCTTTGTTTTCATGCTCATTGCATAATTTTTTTGAATAATATAAATAATATTCATATCTTATCATAAAAATGCAAATACTACAAAATTTTATTCAGAGCTGGCAGTGCCTATCTTTTACGACCCGTGTCTGAAGTGTTTACACTAACTGGTACTATTTGCACATTCACACACATTTATATTATTGAAAACCTTCGATAGAGAGTGGAAAGCAGCATCAAAGATACGACTGGTCGATGGTTGGACGATAGAGTTAAAAGTTCCTTGCCAACCCGACAAGCTGACCTCATTACTCTCACTTAATTTTACTTGTTGGGGAAGGAAGATGGCTGTGTTTTGTCAAAGTGGACTTCGCCAAGCTCTCCTCAGTCGATTATTGAACGGAAGTCAAACCAGACCATACCAACGTCCTCGTCAAAGCTGACTTACAAATACGTCTATGAGCACGGGAAGATACATCAACCGGCATTTTGGACGGTTGCCTACTAACCCAAGATTGTTGCGTAAGGCTCACTTGACGTGAGACCCCCCAGTATCGTCTAGTATGTCAGTACATTAATAAAGTTGCTACTTACTAAACATGAGCTTGCTGCCTGAGTAGGTTATTCGTCACACCAGTTTACTCAGCTGTAGTGTGGAGCGTTGGCAGGTGCAGAGCAATAAGAGGGTCTTATCTCGTTCGGCAGGGTCTTCTGACACTTCATTAGGGCGTGTCTCTCTAAAGAGGTGTTGTTTTTTCCGGATCGGACTTTGTTTTAGGTTTAGTTAAAATCGGCTAGGGCAGGTATAGGCACATCAGGGCGGGCCAGGTTGCAGCAATCTAGGTCATGAATATATTACGTTAGGCCAGGATAGGCTAGGTTATGGGTTCGTTAGGTTACGTTTCGATTCTAAGTTTTCTTTTCAATGAATGATGTATATTTACTGGAATAACAACTACAATACTTTCATGAAAAAAGGTCGTGTGTATTTTCGGTGTATACTTCCGATAATACGTACACGGAGTCAGTGTACATGTGCTGCAGACCTAATCAATGGTCACGCTAATGAAGCCAGCGTATGAGTCACTTAAGCTTCACGCTTCATCAGCCGACAGTCACCTAGCTCTTTGTTGGCAGAAATGCAACACATATGTGCACAAACCAACAAGGGAATTAGTCACAGGCGAATGTGTTCCACTGACTAATATTGGGTTCCTCTTTGTTTACAAAATTGTGTCCAGCAACCATCGTGGGAATTACTCACCAGGCGGATAGTAGGTACTCCTGTATTTTTAATTACAGTGTATGGTTTGGTTTACTCGTTGTATGTATAAGAAAAAAAAATTGTGGGCTTGGATAAGAAATATTTGAGTACAAACGAAATTGATTACTTCTGAATGCAGCAAGAGTTCGTTCATCGTATCAGCGAATGGAGCCAAAGAACTTCATCTTTGAAGCCACTGGTTATTGCTCAGGCTAATGAAATCGAATTGTTGTAGAGTATTTTATATCTTCGGTGGCCCAGTGGTTAGCTGGCGCTGCCTTGCTCGCTATCGCGAAGTCGGATGTTCTATTCTCGAACCAAGGACAACTTTGGTGCTCTGCAAGGAAATGTCTGCATTCCCGTCACTCATCTTGTATCCTAATGATCATACCTCCAGGGCACAGGTTTCGTATGAACCATCCGTCTATGGCGCCACAGCATAAACAATCTATGATCGACGGCAGCAGTATATCACTCGGGCCCTAGATGAGATTTACGTGTGACACAAACCAGAGCATTTTGGTTCCGAACTTGGGTGTTCGGTGAAAGCCACGATATCACTAGTACATTCGGTACAAACGTACTGCATTGAAGGTAACAATCACCAGTTTTTCATTTTTGCGAATGGAAGAAAAAGACAACTACACTTGAGCCTCCTACTGAGCGCTTCGGCGTTCCGGAAGCAAGCGCGCAGTGCGTGTCATGCGCTCAGTGAGAAGATCGGGTACTATTCCGGTTGCTATGGCAACATCATACTAAGAGAAATTTTTTTTGAAGAGTGACTGATGTATATTAGAATATAAAATGAATAGAATTTATAACAAAAAGCACTCGCAAACAGTAGAAATACCCTTTAAATTAATTTTTTCAACTCTATGAGGAAATTAGAAATACCGGAAAGTTACTCGTACATGATTAGAGATAAGCTACAATCTGATGGAAAATTGGTAATATGTACATCATGTGCATATTATGAATATGACTGCATTTTATGAGGAAATACTTTTCTAATATTGACCATTTTTTATCATTAAATAATTTAAATATAACATTCATCCTTAAAAACGGATGCAATACAAAAGGAATATGGGTTTAACGTTTTTTTTTTTTTGCCTAATGAATTGATTTTATTTCATAGTATGACATAAGACCATCTAGTAATACACCAAATGCTCTTCTACGCTCTTCATCATCTTCTACTTCGCATACTTGCTGCTTTAATGTCTCTTCTGCGTTTAAATACTCTTCAATTTTTCGAATGGATTCGTTCGTGCTGTCTTGTGTGTCGCTCTCGACAAGATTAGTAGGATTTTGTTCAAATATTTGATCTGCTTGTGTATTCTTTACTATCTGCAGAAGGTCAGAATTAGTCGGATCTCGATCGTCACTTAGTAGCAATTTCGTTATCTCAATAGCTAGAACTAATTTCATCACACCCTGCAGAATGCGCAAGTTCAATAGTTTCTTCAATGGTCACACGCAATGGCGTTGCACTTCTCCGCTGGAAATGTGCATATTCTGGCCATAATTAGCTCACCAGGTATTAATTGTTGACTGCTTTACTTTACTCTAAGGCTGCTCTATATTTTTGAAAATATTTAATTGTATAATTTTCCCAAAATGAAAGTAGTATGGGAATACCAATAAATGATAACTTGCCCTGCACTTGGGCTAATAACAATAAAAACGATATGAATTAATTTTCATCCAGAAACTCTGTCATTCATACAGCAGCAGGCTCGCATATAGTCCCAGTACACCTAGAGTAATGCAACATCATATAACTTTGTAGGCTTTTTAAATATAATTGAAAAACTCTCTTTATATATACTTAAAATCACAAATAATAGTTTTTTTCACAAAAAAGTTAGTAGAGTAATTGAGTAATTCCCTAGATACCACACTTTAACGGTACCGATATTGATTTTAATAGAAGTCCACGATATGTTGAGATAACCTTCATACAACCGGCAATCACTGAATGCCAGCTAGCTGTTATATACAGTCGTCCCAGCAAGACTAACTTCCAACGATGTAAAATCACAGAATTGCAGCATAAACATATATCCTATCCAGGGTTAACATAGCGAAACCAAGCCGAACCTCGTCCAGCTTTTTCTAATTGAACGTAGCCTGATCTAACCACATCTAACTAAACTAAACCTATTCTGACATAACATTAGCTAGCTTTTTCAAACCAAACTTAACCTTACCATACCTCAGCGAACTTGAACTGAAAGTTTTTATAATGCGATTTAGAGATAGCCAGACCTCACCCACCCACCTACCTAGCCTAATGGTATGAATCCTTGGGCAATTACCGAACGTTTCCTAACGTAAGTAGTATTTGTCTGATAGGCCCAGGAAGCAAAGAGTGTAACGGGAGGACTCAATGGAACTAAAATAAAAGTTAGCCGTTACCGCATGTAGCCAAATGACGTCACATCGACGAGTCGAAGTAGTTGGAATTCGGATTTTAGGCCCTCGTAGGTTGTGTTGGTTCTAAATCCTAACTAATAAGGTTAGCAGTGAGCTGTATTCTTGACGCTAGAGTAGTATAGGAATAGTTATGGCTCAAACTTTCTGTACTTGACGACAATCATTTACTGTGTTTTGTGCGTAGGTGCAACTAAAGTAGTTGGCCAGTCAGGAGGGCGAAATTGAATGAATTAAGTCCAACAAATACGGTGATATGTTTAAATAGGTTTAATGAAGAGCACTGTAATTGAATGCGAAGTGTAAATGCGGCTTCACTTCAGGGGGCCATACCGGCCTAGATTTAGCCTCTAGTTCTGTGAAAGTTTCCACCAGCCTCCAGTGCATTTTTCTGCTGATGATTGTTTATTGTTCAATTAGTATACATACCCTTCGTTTATGAACATGCTTACTAGATGAAATTCTCAAGTGACGACGATTGTTCAGCACAAATTGATTAAAATACTCATAGGCTGCTCAGCCGGAGCGTTTGCCGATGTTGATGTCATTGATGACGTCACTTTTTGATGCTAGTTTCTCATGAGTCCTCCCGTTACGATCCTCTCTTCCTGTATATGCCTAACCCGATATAGCTGATTTTTGAACTCAAAACAAGTCCAAAATGTAAAAAATTGGACCCCTATGCATAATATAGCCTAACCTAACCTCACCTAACCTGATCTCACCTAACCTAAACTCACTTAGCCCAACTTCACCTCACCTAACCTAAATTCACACAGCCCAACCATACCTTACCTAACATAAGCTCACCTAACCTAAGCTCACCTACCCTAAGATCACTTAACCTAAGCTCACCTACCCTAAACTCACCTAACCTAAACTCACCTAACCTAAACTCACCTAACCTAAACTCACCTAACCTAAACTCACCTAACCTAGGCTCACATAACTAAATCCAACTTAATTTAACTTCACATTGTTCACATAACCTATTTCAGAGGTTCTTGCAACCTACGTTCACGCATGCAAATGCTACGTCAAATTTATCTTAGCACAATATCGTTCAGTTTACTCAAATATGCTGCATTCAAATAAATGAATAGAGCTCTCAGATATAGCTTCAACGGAAAGCGGGGCATTTCTCCTACCGGGTTTTTTCCGGGTGGCTTTTTTCCATCGGGGCCTTTTTCCTCCCGGGGCTTTTTTCCGGATACTCCTTTTTTCATGCTGAAATGTGGGCCATGCGAGAGTTTCTATGACGTAATTTTATAGAAATTTAATTCTTGCTGGTCTTGATAACACTTTATCGATGTACTAGTGCTAAACATTCAGTAAAACCAGCAAAACAAGTGTTAAGCTCTCGACATATCATCAGATTATCCAGAAAGAAGGAAAGCTGTGCATTTCAAAATTGACTGTATGGATAGATAGCAATAAAAGGAAAGGTGCGAATTGTAATGGTATTTTCATTTCCCTTATTTTGTAAATTTCTTTCTAAGAAACTTTTTACCCCCACCAAAGAGGTTACGTTTTCGTCGAGTTTGTCTGTCTGTGTGTTTGTCTGTCACCAAGATGACTCAAAAAGTTATTGACGGATTTTAACGAAAGTACAGGGGTTGGTAAGTATGTTAGGAGGAACAGATGATTAACGTTTGGTGCAGATCCGTCCATCCGTTTGTTTGTTTGTTTGGCTGCATCATTTTTCTTAATGCCAAAATCAAAAAGTAATGAACGGATTTTCATAGAATTTCCATCAGTTGTTAGGTACATTAGGAAGATTAAATTACGAAGTATTTGTGATGATCTGTTCCTTCTTTTTTTTTGTTGCCGTATTTAATTTTGTGGTTGTTAGCACAATAACTCAAAAAGTTTTCAATGGATCTTCATGAAATTTACAGTAATTGTTAGTAATGTTAAAAAACATAGATAACTACATTTTGATGATCCTGCCGGTCTGGTTATGTGTTTGATTCATGTTTGTCAGAATGCTTGGTAGCAGCATAACTCAATAAGTTATGAACGGATCTTCAAGAAAATTGCTGAAATTGTCAATAATTGTTAAAAGGCACAAATGATTAGATTTTGGTGTTGATAAATAGAAAATCATGGTTTCAGAACCAATTTGAAATTTTAGTTCGGAAGTATGCGCTTTAGTTACTCATAGAGAACTTTTTCTCAAACTTGTGGTGCCTAGCTTTACATGCCCTAATATTTTGAGGACCTGTATATGTAGTGGGGCGGAACCATTTCATGAGGGTTCAATCCTGGGCATAATCTACTCTCTCAGAAGAGGCTTCTTTGTCCGTTGATTCTCTTAGATTTAAGATATACTGGTCATATATTCCTGTGGTTCTGGAACGTAAAATATGGCACAAAGAACTGCGTTGCTGGGCAGCAGTGCTGAGAACTAAAGCGTTCACCAGTATCCGCATCAGTGCTGTGAGTTGCACTTGTGGTGGGGGCAGATGAACAGGTGTGGTGGGGGATGGTTCGCAATAGGTACATATACATATGCTCATTGCATCGATACCGTCAGTTCTCATGGTGTAGTGATGGGGAGATAAGTGTTGCTATGGGCTCAACGGATGTCCTAACTTGTAGGATACGTGCAGAGAGAAAGATCTAAGTTGAAGTAAAAAGATAACTGCTACATAATTTGGAAGGACAATGGGAGGAATGGGAAGTCAAATAGGTACACCTATGCGGTGTAATCTAGACAAACTAATTTTACTGCTCGTGATACCCTTTCACGCAGCTGATCCATTGGCCAAAAATTTTGGAAAAAATCTTGCTAAAATGAAATGAAATGTGAAGCGATTGGCAACGTTAATCTGACCAATTTAAGGAAATGTTAGAAACGTGATGAAAAGAAATAAAGGCTAATTGAATTGAAGCTGAGAAGAGAACGACACATGATGGGGTTGATAAAATTAACGGTCTATGCAAGAATCATGATGGCATTGATACTCGTAAAATTAACGGGTATTTGCGAGAATCATGATTTCATTGATACTCGTAAAATTAACGGGTATTTGCGAGAATCATGATGGCGTTGACACTCGTAAAATTAACGGGTATTAGCGAGAATCATGATAGCGTTGATACTCGTAAAATTAACGGGTATTTGTGAGAATCATGATCGCATTGATACTCGTAAAATTAACATGTATTTGCGAGAATAATGATGGCATTGATACTCATATAATTAACGGTATTTACAGGAATTCACCTAAACACACATTTCGCCCACATCAGAGCCATAACCGCTAATCAGCTTCTTCAGCGGATAAAATTCCGCAAGTGTCGCGATGGAAATACGCAGACTGCAGCGATCAGATTTTGGATAGGATCTGCTAGGCAAAAGCAGAAGAGCATCGAAGTAATGAAGCGCATATAAATATCAGTAATCCTATATCGGAAACAAGGAAATTAAGTGAAACTGAAGTGAGCGCACCAGGCTGGAACTGACCTACATAGAGTTAATAAAATATTTCACATGCAAAAAAAAAAAAAAATCGTGTAAAACAGGGAATGATTATTCGAAATTAAACCTGCAGCAGTGGTTCACTGCATGCCATGGTATGAAAAAATGCCGAGTTTGTTGGAAAGGATGAAATTGTAAATTGAAATCAAGCCGGTGGAGCTAAAAAAAATTAGCGAAAAAGTGACGTATATAAAGTAGCTTATAGCTTATAAAACTGATTTACAGCGATTGGAAATGGAACAGAGGCAAATAAGGAAAAAGTGGAACTTGAAAAAGATTGGTTATCTGACTGGGTAGCAAATAAAATTGATTCATTAAACATAATAAACGGCTAATGGCGAAGTTGTACTGTTTGTGAAACTTTTTAAAATTCGACTTAGAGAACATTAATTAAGTACAAGCTACGTAGATACGTCATCGTTAGAGGCTGTGCAGGTATTCCACACTGTAGCACAAAGTATAGCTATTTTTTTTTTAAATTTAAAACTCTAGCCTAAGAGTCCGGAACTAAAACAGACGACTGGAATCTAGTAACTTTGATTCCTAGTCGCCTTTACGACATTACTATATTTTAGACCAGGATGTTGATTTTATTGTAAGACACCGGGAATAGAGAAACGGATGGTAATTTTTAATGAAGGAAGTCTGACACGGATGGAGATTTTTGTGCTAATAGAGAAAAAAATGGGAATTTATATGCTACGTCTCTCTAAAGAAAACTTGGGTGGGGATTTTTATTACAAGTTGCCAGGAATGACGTAAAATAGGGAATTTTACTCGAAGGCCCAGTTCACACTGAGGGCTGTGCAGCGTGTGGCTTAGTGCAAGTTTGGCCTTTCTTCGGGATTTTTCCCATCTTATAGCACTTTGCTAAGAATTATTGACGGTGTTAAGAAGAGCTGAGGTTTTTTCTGGTTTTATTATTTAATGCAATCAGCAACCCATGCGTAAACCAAACTTTTGATCAATATTATTTCAAACAGACACCGATAAACTCAATCATCGGCGTACTATGGCCCGATTGATCCAATTCGCTACACACATGTTTTAATCGCAATAGTACCGGCCATAGTGTTGGCAAAAATCCCGAATACATTGGAAATTCAATGAAGATTGCTATCCATTTAATCTCCAATTAACAAATGAAACTAAAATTTTTTGTTAGTAGCCAGTTGACATCAGTCGAACCATTTTACTCTAAATGACTATGACTATGTAAATGTAGTTTACCCTAACCACTCATGCATTAAAATTAACGACTTATACGTATATTGTATTTATTAATAATTTCATTTGTTCTTGAAAGGTTTTCCAAACTCCAAAAATTACGGCAACGGACGATATCGTGGGAAAAATCCCAATCAGAAGATGCTCTCGAGCTTGGTCACACACGCTGCGCAGCCCTCAATGCGAACTGGTCTTTAGTTGCTAGAAATATATACATGGTTGGCGATTTTAATTCTGTGTCGTCATTGAGGATACGGCCCAGGATTTTAATTCTAAGTTGCCAATAAGGAACACAAAGAAAGGGACTATTATTCTAAGTTGCCTCTAAGGTAGGAAGGAAAGAAGGGTAATTTTTCATCTATATCGCCAGAATTAAATACAAAATGAAACGGGAATTATCAATATAAGTCGCCAGGATGCTATTTATGGAAATTGTCACTTTAAGTCGCGTGGAATGGAACAAGAAACATAACTAAAAGTCCACCAAGCGTCCAGTGTGTTAGGTATTTGATAGTTTCCTAAAACTTCGATCACGTTTAACGCTGTAACGTTAGCGACAGTCATTGATGCAGCAGAAATGGAGAACTTTCCGACAACGATATGATAGCAGCAAATTTGAAAATAGATATGTACATCATCATCAATATGCGATCTGAATGAACAAAATCGACACTTTGGGAAGCTTTCGAGTGTATAACGATGCAGACTTCAGCCGGTTATGAAGTATTTATTACTATTTTCAACTTCACCTTTTTTTTGCTTCTCCAGCGTTGTTATTAACATCAATTTTAAGAGCATACACTAGTGGTAAAAAGTGGTAAACTGAGAGCATATATCCACGGAGGGAAAATTTCCTGAGGACAATAATGATTTGGACTCTGATGTTATGCGTTGCAGCGAGCTGGCAGGTATGAAACTTACTGATAGTATTAAGGTGTGGTGAGTTAGTTGGTTTGAAAGTTACTTTATTATGTTCTGGGGCGTTAGGCGGTGTGAAATTAACTCTTATTGGCATTTGTGGTGAGTTAGTAGGTTTGAAACTTACCGTATTATCTTATAGCTAGTTAGCAGGTATGAATTTCACTCCTATGCCGTGCTATGTCGTGGTTAGTTTGTATACGTATGAAACTTACTGCTATTATTATGGTCTGGTGAATTAGCAGGTACGCCACTTACTGTTATTGGGTGAGTTAGTAGGTATGAAACTTACTACTAAGATTTTAACGTGACCTGGATGGCGCAGTATTTTATGCATGTTAAGTACTTATGATTTATTGTAACTCCACAGAAGTAGTCGATGAATCGGTCTCTTGATATTCACATGTATCGAATCAGAATGAAATCTTTATCTTAGAACATTACGAAGATATTATTATCAAATACCTTGTAGTAGCTGAGGAAAGTGCAGCTGGATGCCAAAGTTAGATGAATTTTTATCCAAGATTTTCTAATTTCCTCAAAATTTATGTCTTTCCCTGTGCTATGCGTAATTGATGTGAAAGCAGTGCTACTGTAACTGTACTGTAACTGTATAGTAACTGTACTGTAACTTTACTGTAACTGTATAGTAACGTGTACTGTAACTGAACTGTAACTGTACGTAACTGTACTGTAACTGTAACTAAATCCATTTAGTAGACTACCAAAAAACATGGCTTATATTAGATGTAGTAGGCATAAGTACTCTTACTGAATTTCAAATCGCCTAAGGCGCTAAGACCCTATATCAGATTCCGTGTGACCGAAGATTTGGTGAGGGTAAAAATCATGGAAATGAATCTCATTTTTGTTAATGTGTTTGTTACAATCACTATAATTTTTTGTGCTTACTTTATTTAGTGCAAAGGAGAAATATTTTTTGTCCAAATGCATGTATAATAAGCATGTAATGTAGTTTCATTAACTAAATATCCCTTTTGATTATGAATACTTATTCGGTTGTATATGTTTGATAGGTTTATTACACAGATATATGTACACTAGAATACAAATTTTGAGGAAATTTCAAATAAACAGAGGTGAGGTGGCTTAAAGAAGAGTAAAAACAGTTAATTTCTGTGCAAAATCATGGATTTTTAGTGAAAAAAAAACAATATTTGTATTTATTTTACACAAGCAGTCCACCCTGTAAATAGACATACCTAGTCAAACATAAAAAAAAAACTGCTTAGTACAAATTCAGACTGTTCAGCGAAATCACGATGCGATGTAATTGTAGTTTACTAATCTAGTTGATAGTCTTTGCAAATGTTAAACAAAGAAAAATTAAGTTCTGCGGATTAGATTACTGATAGATAATATTGTGGACCGTCTTAATAAGTGTCATTGCCTGAAGCCAACTGATGAACAGGGCTACTGAAAATTTTTATGCCGATCATACCAAATTCTCCATGAAAACGTAGCACTACTAGTTAAACATCTCAAATTAACATTTTTTTTACCGTTACCGCTTTAAAAATGATCCAAGTTCCAGTATCGGTAAATTGGTAATTTTCAGCCAGACTTCGGTAACGGCAATGCAGTAACGGTTTCGGGTGAAACCGCTTTACCGCTTCGTTATCATGCATACCGCTGCAAAGCACAATACACAAATAATAATACATCTGCAGAGCCGCTAGAGAAACTTGTGAAACGTTTTGGGCAACAGGTAATAATATTAGTTCACTTGTAATACGTATTCTATGTACCTCTTTTTAAATGCGTTATTAGATATCGGATCAAATAAGTTAGTTGGTATACTATGATTATTACCTGCGCCCAGGAGGTTATGTTTTCGTCGGGTTTGTTTGTCTGTCTGTCATCAAGATAACTCAAAAAGTTATGAACACATTTTGATGAAATTTACAGGGATTGTTAGGTATGTTAGGAGGAACAGATGATTAACTCTTGGTGAAGATCCGTAAATCCGTTTTTTTTTTGTTTGTTTGTCTGCCTCATTTTTCTCAATGCCGTAGCTGAAAAAGTTATGGACGGATTTTTATGAAATTTACAGGAGTTGTTAGGTACATCACGAAGAGTAAATGACCAAATTTTTGTAATGAGCTGCTCGTTCGTTCGTTTGTCACCGATTTTAATTTTATGATTATTATCCCAATAACTTAAAAAACAACGAATTGATCTTTATGAAATTTATAGGAGTTGTTAGCATTATTAAAAACATAAATGATTCATTTTTGGTGCAGATCCGTTAGTTCGTTTCTATGCTTGACTCATGTTTATCATAATGTTTGTTAGCAGTATATCTCAAAAAGTTACGAACGGATTTTCAAGGAAATTGCATAAACTGTTATTACTATCGAAAGGCACCAATAATTAGAATTTTGATTTGATACAAAGAAAATCATGGTTTCAATGCCAATTTGATTTTTCGCCATCGTTGCCTCGCTTGGGGGAGGTATGCGCTCGCAGAGTGCTCTAGTTATTACAAGAGACGCCGTTTGAAACATAGCTATCCTTTTTTCTACATCAGCACGCACGTTTAGGAGATCGAGAATGGAGCCTCTCATTTCACAATTTAGAGGGAATAAGTGATCCGTAATGTTGCTGGAAGATAAGAGGATGGTTATGTATGAATGATCGCAAAATTACAAGTAGCAACTACTTGCACACAACTTGAAACTGCATCATTTGCAACGTATGTAAAGTACATATCGTTACAATTCACCAGGGGTATATTTGTTCTATCTCGTTGAACACGATGAGTTCGCCTTAGAATTTTATTAGTGCCACGTTTTATTTACGAATGCGCTGCACCCCAGATAATAATATTTCAAACTAACATAGAATGAGCTAATGAATGACAATTTTGTTTTAGCGAATCACGATTGGCATAATTGGACACTGCATTTATTATGCTTTTGATTCACTTCATCAATGGGGGCTTTGAAGCTTAATTTATCGTCAAGAATTGCTAAAGATGTCGTGCCTTAGACATTCATTCCAATTTTCACGACCGAAATAAACAGAAGGCCATTCAGGCAGAGAACTAAACAGTATCAAACGAGATTTATCAATATGAGTAATTTTGTGCTATCCATACTAATAGCCTACATAAAATAGGTACCGTATACAGAATATAGGTAGTGGATGAGTGAAAAAATTGCATCTGAGAGTAAAAATCTCTCTCCTCTACAAACAGAACACACTTTATTTTATACCCAATATACAAAAAAATTCAAATTGGTCAAAAAATTAGGATTTCGTGTCTATCAGCGACAAAAATCTGGCCATGGGTGCCATTTGACAGTAATAATATCTTCTTGAATATTGTTAAAAAAAAACCGCCCGTAACTATTTGAATTATACTCTGACAAACAATTGACAGATACACGAATGGACCCACCGGGTATCGCCAAAATTTGTTCAGTTGTGTTTTTAACTAGCCTCAGAGGAGTAATTACAGCTGTAGCCGACTACGGGTCGCTAGGAACTATGGCACCGGAACGGTAGATTCAGCGACCCGCCGCCCCTCACCCTAAGGTAGGTACCCGCACGATAGCTATATGCGCACTAAGCACATTTGCTGATTTAGCTCGCCAAGCGTCCTTGAGAAAGTCCGCGCCTGGCCTGGGGAGCGTTTTAGGGCCCATAAGCGCAACATGCAACGTCCGTTGTTACCGTTGGTATAAACATAGAGACAAAAAATCAAACAAACAGACAAACAGATCATCTAAAATATTTAGTTATTTACTCTTCGTGATATACTTGAAAACTTGTGTACATTTTATAAAAATCCGTTCATTACTTTTTAAGCTATGGTACTAAGAAAAAAAAGAGGCGGTACGGTTCAGCTGGCAAAACAGATATCTCATTGTCAGAAAATATGACTCAAATTATTGTCGCTATACTTCGTATAATAATTTATATATATATATATATTGTGGTTCTAGCTGGCGTACATATTGAAGAATTGGATAACCGCTAAAATTTTCAAGATGTCAACGAATTATTCACCATCTTCGATCCTCCACCTGATGAGCTGAGGTTACAGCGAAACGCGTCGTGGGTAATAAAAATTTCAACTATATTATTTGCTTCTGATCCAATTCTTCAATATATATACATATGTACGCAAACTAAGTTTATTGTATACAAGTATGATTCCGTGGAACAGGGAACTCCTGCCAGTGCTGGGAAGTTGCACGAGACTCGTGTCGAAACAGCTATCGCATCGCGAGGTGAGTTAGGGGCACACCTTCGATAAATATAAAATATTTTATATAACTACGTATGGATGAATTTATGTTGTATATATATATATAGCTAAGCAGGTATGCTCATTCCTTGATAATTAGCGCGGGGTAAGCATTATGAAAACATTCATCAGTAAATAAAAATCTGAAATATCGAAAGAATAGGAGCTCACTGCTTTATGATCATACTAACAATCATAACGGTTTTAATATATTCATATTTTTTTGTAATAGAAGAAAAACATAACTTCTAGTGTGTTTTAATCAAGGTAGGCGTTACCTAGACGACACGGGAACTACCTAATATAATATATACACACGCGTGCAAAGAACAAAGTCAAGGCTAGTCGAACAGCGTGGTGATCTAAAGCCACGTACCCCACCCCCGATCAAACCAGACCTGCTTCTTTGTATCTGTTATGGAAATATGGTAATACAATCTAACAAAAAGGTACAAAATAAACCAATGAAAGTGCAATTATTTGTTTTTCAGCGTACGTGGATTCCGGCTCCTGCTCAGGGTCTCCCACCAACATCAATTTGGCGGATGGCGACTATGCAGTCATCCAGTCACCAAACTACCCTGACAACTACGGCGTCTTCTTCCAGTGTGGCTGGAAATTCACGGTTGGTTGTCGATCTTCATTTTAGGGTAACCTTTTTAAGTGACAGGATTTCCGGCTGCTCCGAAAACTGTGCAATTTTAGCACCCGAGAGTGTAGAGAATATTCTGAGGGAAAGTGCACAAGTGCTGGCGGCCAAAATGGGAAAATGGGATTTTCTCAAGAACTATCATGAACATGTTAAGACACGGTCATGCAGGCAAGCGCCCAAGTGCGTTAACGCCGTATCCAAGATACCTTCTCCACAAGAAAAATGTTGGGTACCTTGGAATTTTTTTCTTCAGTATTAGATAGGGGGAAAAGAATAGCTCTTGAGAAAATCCCCATTTTTCCGTTGCCGACTTTTGGCCGCCAGCGACAGACCTGAGAGTCAAGTACTCATGCNCTTCTCCGCAAGAAAAATGTTGGATACCTTGGAATTTTTTTCTTCAGTATTAGATAGGGGGAAAAGAATAGCTCTTGAGAAAATCCCCATTTTTCCGTTGCCGACTTTTGGCCGCCAGCGACAGACCTGAGAGTCAAGTACTCACGCGGTCTATGGCACAACTTCTTAATATTTTTCGCTTTGAAAATATAGAAAGTTGCTTTTCAACATTAACTTACTCGACATTGAGCCAAAGCTGAATAATTAGCTTTTTATCTATATTTGAACCGAAATATCAATTTCACAATAACTGACGCTCTTGTGGACAGTTGTTATTCTATTTTCATCTCAGCTGAACATCCCGTCAAAATTTACCTAACTTTATCTTAACTAGACCAGATGTGAAAGGCTAGTCTCTTATCTTTATCATACTTCAGTAGCTGAAATTTTATGGGCCGTCTAAAACACGCTTTCTTAAGCATAGTAGTAAAGAGGTAACAGGATATGGGTAGATCGTCGATAAGGGGTTAATGGTTAGTGGCCTACCGCTTATGGCCTCGTGGATAATCATTCGGAGATTCTCGAGGAGATCTATCATGTACTTTTGTCTCACCTATTCACTAGGCTTTCCATGTCCATGATATGGGCTATGGTATTAAATAATGACTTAGAGAGATGGTGTTCTCCTTTTTATGCCGACTGTAATGCACCTTCCGACTTCAGTGATGATGACCATTTTTGGTATTCAATAAGTTTTATTACTGAAGAGGGGAGCTCCAATTCACTAAGCATTACTAACGGTACACGACTTACTCAGTGCACGTACCGTATACGTGCTCGGCACGCATTTTATGCATGGTCTTACAAGAAAAACCTTCGAATTTCTCCCTTTGAAAATCAAATTATCCTGCTCTGAAGCGCGTGCGTGCTCCACTATAAGGACTACTTCTATAGAGCATCCGCAATGAGGATATAATGAAGAATATCTTAGTATCTTGGTTACTTCACACGACAGGGTTTCTTTTCCCAATGCGTACTACGCAGAAACCGAATACCTTGCAGCGTCCTTCTAATTAAATACAACTGAAAGCTGTGATAAAATGTCAGCCGTCAAGTCGACCAGCTCAGCTAGCGAGCATTACCAGTAGGTATAGGCCACGCCTTCAAATTTGTGGGGAATTAAAATTTAGGAAGCGCTGTACATTCTGCTGCTTTAACAAATACATGCAGAAAAGCCTCTGGACGCTGAGTTTTAGGCATTGGGATCGAAATAGTGTTGTTCGAACTTAGCTTATGAAAGATGTACATTAGACCTATTGAAGACAAAACAGGAGCAGCAGAGGTACTGAAATTCTAGCAACATGGCGATGTGCTTCCAGACTTAACTTTTTTCATTGTTGATTTAACCCAAAAATATACGAAATATATTTTAATTTCTCATGGGAATAACACTATTGTAATGTTCTTTAATATGTACATTGTGTTAATTTTATCTTGCCTTCTCTTTGGATTGGCTTGTAGAAGCCAATTTAAACCAACCTTAATCGGTTGTTCAACACCTAAGAGGTTCTTTGCCTGCACCCCGTTCAAGGCATTAATCTTCAATCAATCAAATCCATTACAATATCTGAAGCTCAGTCATTCTCTTAATTGGAGAATCTGGTCGTCTCTCGCGTACTTGGGTGGCTTTTAACACCAGCCAAAAGAATCAAAGTAAGGATTTCCACTCTTCCGTCTGAGGTTTCGGACCAGTAAGATTTATTCGGATTGACTTACATGAGATTGTCGAGTCAATATTTTGATCAACGATTCGAAATGAAAAGAAAAATAGGTACTTGATCAAAATTTAATAAAAAATTGACGACCATTCCACGATCGATGAATTTTCTTTAAATTTAATTTAATTACGTTCTTGGATCTGTGTGTCTATCATTTTCAATTCTGGGATCGAAAACGTTCATTTGCAGAACAAAATTGTTTCCTGCTGTACATAAACGCTAATTTTTTGATGACGGAATAGTCTCAATCTCGGAATAGTGTCATTCGCTAAATAGTCTCGTTCGCTGAATAAAATGCCTATCTGTACATTCCCATTCTCCCCTCAGGCGACAGGGAGCAGTAATCTGAGAGTGAAGTGCAACAGCGTGTACCTCAGCTGGTTCGCTACCCTCACCATCACGGATGGTAGCTCAACCAGCGTGTAAGTATCAAGTAACAAAGTTACTGAGTCTGACTGGTGTAAGTATTACAGCAATTAGGTGAAGAAAACTGACGTACCAATTTGCACGATTGTTAACTAGAACCGCGTTTCCCGGAAAGAAGTTGGTCCGTGCGAGTGGATCAGCATTAATTTAAGTTACTTTGGAACTGTTCGATCGGTCCGTAGACTAAAGACTCCGAGCATTGACTTGTCTAAAACTTAAGACACGAGCGTTGGCTTCGCTACGTTGACTCGTGTTGCAAGTGCGGAAAGAGGTCCGATTTTAAGTGGAGCCACTAAAAGTTTAATTGTACGTAACAAAATTGAGTTTTGGAAGTCTCAAGGGTAAGCCATTTAGGGTCAACTCATAAAATCGATTAAACGGGCCGAAGTTAACGCAACTGCCTCATGTTCCGGAAAAATAAGGCCTCAAAATTTTAAATTCGCCTCCCAGTCTAACTGAAGTCGATCTAATTCTATGCAGATCAACGTATTTCCAGTAACACAGGACGTACCAATTCAGAGTTTTGACCAATAGGATATTTCTTCTTTGAGGAAGTAAAGAAGATGGTGATGGTGACCCATTGGGTCACGGACCGTCTAGAATGCCTCTAAAAGTTAGCCTCAGCAACTTTTCTCTTAAAAAAGATAGATGTTTTCTTTTCTTTCATTCGTTGCCTTCGTGTTTTCACACGAATAACTTGTAATGGATAGGGTTAGGAACTTCGAAGGTGTGTTGCAATCCCAGCCTCAGGGTTAATAATATTATTATTGTGGCGCACCTATGTCACTAGCTACTTAATAAATACTAGCGGGACCCGTGGAAATTCCACGGTCGGTTAGTTAATGTCCTCACTTTTTATAATGAAACAATCAAATTTTACGCTACTATAACTCACTTTAGTTTACCTAATGCAACTGCTCAACCTAAACTACCGATGAATAGCGCCTGTTCCTAAATCTTAACGAACTGCCTCAAACCTCAAGTGCGAGAGTCGAAACATGGCAACATTGCTCCCTGTCTTTCCCCTTGCATTGCTGTGTATGCAGCATCGACTTATCTAATATTATATTCAATTAACTGCTTAAACTCCGGGCCGCGGCAGCTATTCCACTACAGCCAGGACCACATGCTCACTTTAGACTCTGTCTCTGAATTACTTCTGAGTTTCAATTCACAACTGTACATATGTTTTACAAT
>LQNS02276499.1:3026592-3063339 GCA_001587735.2 Parhyale hawaiensis
CCTGTGTTCAACCTGTGTCTCACAGGTGTCAAAGTTAGTCATGAGGGTGTTTAATAGATTATTCTCGGCAGCGTCTTGGGGTCTTGCTGCACTTCCATTTTTATTACTCGACCCTTGAGGCTCTGTCCAAAGATAAAACTGTCCTTTATCTTAGCTATGATATACAAGAATATGCATATCCCAGCTAAAAATTTTCGGTGGAACATGCGCGGCGTATGGTGTGCGCCTGGTTGCCTTTTTGAGCGAAGCATCCGTGAAGCTCGGGTGCTGCTCGGTCGCTATAAGCGGTTTGGGGGTGGCACGGCGACCTCGTTCCGAACATAAATCACCCATACAGGGAGCGCTTGCCCGACCGTGTTCCACGGATATCCTCGGCTTGGCCAAAGAAGCAGTGTACTACTACTTTTGCGGAGGCGTGGAATATCCGTGGACCACGGTCAGGCAAGCGCGCCCTTTTGCGTGATTTATGTATTGAACGAAGTCGCCTGTGCCAGCTTAAAAAACGCGCATAGCGACCGAGCAGCACTCGAATCTCACGGATGCCCCGCTCAAAATCGCGACTTGCGGCGGCCATGTGCGGACCATACGCCTCCGTAGTTCCACCGAAAATTATTAATTGGGATGCCGAGCAAGACTGCTCTTCCAGAGATCCATTCGTTGACACTCTCCCCCTCCCCTCTTCTTTGAATACGTTGCTTGCAAACTGACGGATGTTTAGGTGGACTGATTGAGGGGACCACCAACAAAATAATATTTTAGATAACAGGTACTCAACGGGAGGAATTTCACCCCCGACAGGGAGACTCCGGAGGACCGCTCATCGTGTCGGCCGGCAGGTACTACGAGCAGATCGGTGTGGTGTCGTGGGGCCGCGGCTGCGCTGACGAAACGCCGGGAGTCTACGCCAGGGTTACCAGTAAGTAATGAGATCATAAGTTACCAAACATACTCTAGTAAAACACTTGGTCACCTTAAAAAGTAGAACTGTAAAACAACTACTGAAGTGGTCAAAATGCCATATCGGTAGTGCATAGATTCGATTAACAGCATCAATCACGTGATTGCCCATGGAAAAGTTAAAGTAGAGTGTGACATAACGACCAACTGCTCTTCGGCTTCAGCCAATTAGTGAATCACGAGTGGCTGTAGCGAGACGCTAGGTTCTGTTTACACGACAGTCAAAGGTACGTGTTCTCTCTTCCAACTAAGCGGCCGAATGCGTGGCTGCGTCCATTTAAACAGAAGAAAACTGCACAGCTTTCAGAGCTGTAATTCACTTTAAAATCTAAAAAACAAGCGAAACTTTGCCGGTGAGAGTTGCTAAGTAGACTGATATTACGTCAAATAAATATTTGAGACAAAATTTGTATTCAAAGTGACGCAACATAATATTGAAACTCTGAGTTGGGCGAACCCGTTCATTCGACAATCGTCTAAACCCACTTCAAGTCCGCTTCTAGTCAGATCTCTAAACTACTTGTGAACTACAGGGCTCCTGATTAACTACGCCACACCTAGTAAAAATCTTAACATACTCGTGCGCGGGCTGTTTCAAGATGAACGTTTAAAGTAAACGTTTTAATATTATAGATTACGTATTATTATCTAAGAAGTATTTTCTTTGAGAGGATACAATTTTCACTAGAGTTGAGGTTTCAGTTAGCTTTGGGTTAAAAGTTACTTGGTATAACGCTGTCCAATCCATTTACAGATCTGTACTCGTGGATTGAGGAAAACTCCTTCAGTCCAGAAACCTGCAGACGTCCCAGCCTGCTCTGAACGACGGCTCCAAATGACGTTTACGCCCGTAACTGTTAGCCTAACTTAGCAAAGGGCGCGTTAGATTCGAGCAAATAACGTTATCCCTGATCTTAGACCCGTCCAAAACTTGAACCATTGAAGCTCTAAATTCGGCACGTTTGCTTGAGGTTTAGGCAAAATTTCTACGAAACGGGAACGACATTTGAAATCCATCTCAAACATAATTCATATACAATTAACACCTGGACTTTGATCCAACGTAGCGACTCCTAAGCTCAAGATTGAAATGAGGGATAAGTTTAAGCTATGCGGATAAGATAATCTCCATCAGTTGGAGTAAATCGAACGTGCTCGAACGAGACTCCTCCATAACTCTATACTACCTATCTTCCGGTATCCCATACATAACGTTGAAAATATTTGATTGACTTGACTAGCAGTTTCCCTAAGTCTAGCTGACTTATCACACCCACTTAGTGCATGCTGCACCCACTTGAATAAAAACACGTGCGGAAACCTACAAGCGTATCAGAAAGAAGTCTAAGTTAAGTAAAAAAAAATGTTAATCAACCTACAGAAATGACAAGTGACCGTATATATGATGTTAAGATAGCCTGAAAGATCCGTAGCCTGGCTGGTAAACTCTAATAATTTGCTCGAAAAATTATATACAAGTATAAACATACCTAAATCAAACTGACAGCCACGAGGTTATGTTTTTCCGGCATTTGTTTATCCGTCTGGCTGTAGCCTATGTATGTTAGCGACATCAGTCAGAAAATAAATAATTATTGATGCATCTTCAAGAAAGTAGGGAAAGCTTTTAGGAATGACGCGAGGAACAAATGATTAAATATTAATCATGGTCCGCCAGCCCGTTTATGTATTGTTTACATATCTGTCTTCCTACTACATAGCTCGAGAAGTTATGGACGGATTCTCATTAAATTTACAGGAACAATATGACAAGATACTGATTATTTAATTGAGATGATGATCCAACGCATATTCCTAATGCTGTGTTGTTTTGAAATTTTCGTTTTCATTACGTTGCTTGGTGTAGGTGTCCGCTCTTGGCATGTTTTTCTAGTTATCTACTGATATATTTGTTCTGTGTGTTTCGTGCGCATTATTTACACACTGATGTTAGACCGGAACTTTGTTATTAAATATGTCTTGTATCATAACTAACACGGTGGATGCCACCAAATATGTTGCACACTTATACAGTTGGAATATATGAGTGTTAACGTGAAAGATTCTTCTTATTTATGTAAGTATTTTACAACGATCTTTTTTGTAATATCAGAATCTAATGGAGCAGTATCAGTTGCTGATGCCTTAATAAATCAATACAGAATTTGATTTTGCCTGTTATTTTCATTGTAATATTAAGGGCACCTGAATATCGGTCTTCTGAAAGCAGCTTTTCTAGTGGATGCACAACTAGGAGCATTTTAATTCAATTAATAAATCCAGTCAGGTAAGAATAAGTGCCCCATGCCTAAAGACTGAACCCTTCAGCAACTAAATACAGCGTTCTTTCCTCTTAGCGGTGATATTGTTTGGAAGGGGTAGGTCCTGCCCAGGACTCCTGCCCGTACTAGTCGCCATCACTAGCTTCTTTGCTTTTTAAAGTAATTTTCAAAATGCTTTAAGCAATGGAAAATATATACCTACGGTATATATGACATAGTCCAGTTGCATATCCTGTATCATCTTTAAATTTAACGTACACGTTCATGCAGCCGAGCTCAAGCTGATGGTCTGTATAACGCATATAAATGAGTTAAAACTTTAACGCTCGAATTTTTCCCTATGCTAAAGCGAAGGCTTTCTGTGCCAATAAGCAATCAAGAAAATACACAAATCAATAAATAAAGTTTACAGTGTTTTAGTATAATACTGGACAGCCCGTGATTCGCTGGGTCATTATCACGATCGCCTATGCTTTCGTAAAAAATAAATAATCATAATTACTATAAAATTACAAATAAATGAACGTTATTCGGAAGCCCTGTCGCTTAAGTTAGACCAGCCTGCGTTCCACCTTTTCGGATGTGGCAGAATTTCGATTGATTGTAATAGTATTATTGTATGAATACCTTCATACGGGGAAAAATCAAATCAGCCATGAAAGAGAGTGCCTCTGGCACCCCGCGAGTGAAACGAACGAAATCACATTAATCTCATTGGTGAAAGTGACGCTGGAGAAGCAAACAAACTGATGTACTATTATGAGATTGGTGCATACGGCGACTGGCAGCAGCCACACCGGAAGGCTACACCGAAAACCAGAGCTTCACGGACGAGGCTCCTGACTTCCTTCTTTCTACTAAACCTCCTTGGACCGTCCATTCCAGCCAGTACTGCTCTCCATCTCCCGCTTCTTTGCTTTTTAAAGGAATTTTCAATAGCCTGCCAGTAAGCAGGGGGAAATATATATATGTGACGTAGTCCAGTTGTATTTCCCGCAAAACCGTTAAATTTAACGTACGTACGTACACGTCGTACATGTAGATGTAACCGAGCTCCGGCTCATCTTCCGTATCACAGATACAATCGAATTTCCTCCCATCTAAAAGTGAAGAAACTGTGTGCAAACAAAACACAAGTAAATGAACAAAGAAGTAAACAAGTGAATGAATAAAAAGTAAAGTTCACAGACTTTCAGTATAATATAGCTAGACAGATGCGCTCAACTACCTCCACCAAGAAAGTTATGTTTTTTTCGTGTTCGTCTCTTTGTTTGTCTGTCACCAAGATAACTCAAAAAGTTCTAGACGGATCTTTACGAAATATACAGGCATTGTTAAGCATGTTAGGAGTAACAGATGATTACCGTTTGGTGAAAATCCGTGCAACATTCCGTATGTTTGTTTACCTACTTATTTCTTACTTAACTTACAAAGTTGCGAGCGGAATTTTATAAAATTAGGTACGCAGATGATCTGTTCATTCATTTGTTTCTGTATTCAATTTTATGCTTGTAACTGAAATAAATTAAAATGTTATGGTAGGATCTTTATGAAATTTGCAGGAAATGTTATACATGTTAATAGATAAAAATGTTCATATTTTGTTTATGATCGGTTGGTCTGTTTGTGTGTTTGACTGTTTGTCAGAATTTTTGTTAGCAACATAACTGAAAAGTTGTGAACGGATTGTCAAGAAAATTTCAGAAGCTTTTTTTTTCTGTCAAAAGGGATAAATGATTATATTATTGGGGCGATACAAAGGGTATCATAGTGTCAGAACCTATATGAATTTTTCGTTACCGCTGCCTTGCTTGACAGATGTATGCGCTCTCAGGGTGCTTTAGTTCTTGAAAGGACCCATTTCATGAAATATTATGATCTTGAGATGGCATTGCATGAATTCCTAAAGATTGCGAAGAGAAGCACAAGTAGTAATTTTGTTACCTACGACGTGCGTTTCACTGCACCTCAGCGCATCAGGTGAGAGGCTCGAAGTTGGTCACATTCATTTTGTTAGGATTTTGTGGAAATTTTGGCGACAGCATCTCAAAATTGAAGAAACATTTGCAAGATTGAAAATGGCATTTCTATCTGTCGAAAACTCGGTATCATAGATACATTTACCTGTGATAACCTGCCAAAATTTATACAAAATCCCAATGAATTAAATTTGGCCAACTTTGAGCCTCCTACCTGATGAACTCAGGTATAGCAGAGCGCGCGTCCTGGGTAACTTGATTTCTACTTCTGCATCTCATCGCAATCTTCAGTATTTCCTGTAATGCCATCTTAAGCTAATAATCAATGAAACCGTGGCAAGTAAGTTACATCATGCAGCTGGCGGAGAGTTTCATGAAACACGAATAACTTGCCTCATTTTATGAAATCCGCCACAGAATTACGCATTTCCTGCAGCAAACAAATTTTTTGTTAGTTCTCATCTACTACGCAGTGGAGTAATCATTTTGTAGCTGGAATTCTTTCAACTGTATTTTTATAAGCTTCCCTTTGCGATTCCAAATCCGAAAACCTTCTTCGTCTATCAAGTCCCATTTTCAAATAATCACGTCCTGCTCCTTGTCCTTGATCTGAGCTATTCCTACCGACCACTGATTGGGAACAGTTTCAGACGAATCCAAAATTATAATGCTATTCCTACGGGACTCTTTACGAATATTAAAAAGAAAAAATGTGCTAGTGAAATTCCAGTTTCAGGTCTAAAATCGGCGTCCAACTGACTTGGGAGCAACTCTTAAGCTTGAGGCAACAGGGAAACAAGGAAAAAATATTTGTTGCCCTGTGTTATTCAACCAACTCGTCAATAATAGTCGGGTTAATGTTGAAGGTTACGCCAAGTTTATTTCAAGAGATTTTATAATGGGATTCTGATAATAATTTACTGCAAACGAATACCATTATCGCAACCTGCGGAAGTTGTGTATTCTAGCTATAAATTAATGTAAAAAAGACTGCTCAAAAATGGAAAGTATTTAGTAAGACACTTCTGATAAATACCTCAAGCTTTTAACATATTAACTGATAACTTTAGAGCTAATGATGATTGACTAACAAATTTCACTGTTTCATGAAGTGCTCAATTTTTCTAGGTATTTCATGAAGTGACCAATACTGTGGGTATTTCATAAAATGACCAATACTATGGGTATTTCATGAAATGACCAATGCTATGGGTATTTCATGAAATGACCAATACTATGGTTATTTCATGAAATGACCAATACTATGGGTATTTCATGAAATGACCAATACTATGGGTATTTCATGAAATGACCAATACTATAGGTATTTCATGAAATGACCAATACTATGGGTATTTCATGAAATGACCAATACTATGGATATTTCATGAAATGACCAATACTATGGATATTTCATGAAATGGGCACTTCCATTAATCAAGCGAAACATACCCTCACATATCTATAGCTGTTGTAGAAGATCGAAACTTGTCTAAAAGAGATATATAAATTTATATACTTGACCTTATTTCCTTCAATGCAAATGTATATTACATTTTGCTAACATAATGACAATTTCCAACGACCAAAGTATACCTGCGACTGCCGCGCAATTCATACAAAAATATCCGCCCGGATTCTAACTCATGGCCAAGATTTAGTTATGCATAGCACCTGTACAGCTTACTATGCAGCACATATTCAGAATTAGTAAAGTATGAGAAGGACAAATTTAGGTCAGTCACTATTGAGGCCGAGGTCGGGAGTGCTTTCACTAAACAGAGCCGCCCACTGTGAGCTTGTACTTATATCAGCTAGTCAGAAGTCAAAGAGCAGTTGAAGGGAGAGATTAACCGTGAGAATTCAAAATAAATAACTTTACTCCGCTTTTATTACGATGCGATGCTTGGCGAAGGGCTATCCTTTCCAGCAGATTACACTTTCTTCATGGGGTCATGGGTTAGTTATACTTCCAAAATGAGCTTCCTCTGCCGTTTCCTCTCCCCCCATAACCTGTCGATATCTTCCTTCTTCTGGTCCACATGGGCCGCTTCAAAAAACAAGCCCGGCAGAGATGGTGTAGTACCCTCCCTCCACGACCCCCAGCTTCCTCTTCTATACTGTAGGGCCCCCCCCAAATTTACAGCATCTCACAGAGACGACACACGCCCGATTCCCCCTCGCGCCGCTTCCTGCCTTGCAATGGTAGATAGTTTGCTCGGGCCTTATAATATATAATTGATAGTGGCGTATTATCATAAATACTATCATCTCCATAGCATTACTTGTGCTCTCTGTAGAGTGTCAGTGTGCTCTTTTCCTCTACCTCCAGCTCCTCCCATCCAATTCTCCTGCAGCTCGAAGCAGGTCCTGGTGTGGAGCCGAACATAACGTCCAAAAGGGTAATCCAATCATTTCCAAATAGTTCTTTACTGTCTGTCCCCATTTAATATCCTCACAATTTATTCTTTGATCAACAATCCTTAGCTACTCGTTCTTTCCCTCAACACTCCTGTCACACACTGCAACCTTTTTCACGAGATTCTAATGCCCATAGCAGACACGCCCAACTCTCTTCGGAGCGTATAATTTGCCGCGTATTTTGGAGCTTCCAAAATCTGCACTCCGATAGCGCATACCTCCGCCAAGCAAGGTAATGGTAACGAAGCATTCAAACTGGTTCTAAAGCTATGAATTCTTTTGTATCAGCACCGAAATCTAATCATTTGTACCTTTTGACAGTAATAACAGCTTCTGTAATTTTATCGAAGATCGGCTTATAACTTTTCGAGTAATACTGCTAAGAAACCTTCAAACAAACATTAAAACAACACACAAACGAACCAATCGATCATTGCCAAAATTCAATCATTTACGTCTTTGAACATTATTAATAGTTCCAGTAAGTTTCATAAAAATTCGTTCCTTACATTTTAGTTGTTTTGCTTACAAACACAAAATCAAACACAAAGTCAGGCGAACCATCAGCTCGTCACAAAAATTTGGTCATTTACTCTTCGTATGAATACCAAACAACGCACGTACATTGTATAAAAATTCATTCATACCTTTTTGAGCTATAGCATTAAGAAAAAAGAAGCAGACAAACAAACCGATGAACATACTAAGCAATCCTAGTAAATTTCGTCTACTCATAACTTTTTTTGAGTTATCTTGGTGACAGACAAAAAATATAGACATACATACATACATAGATTTTCAGAAGTCCATTGATCTACTACTCATGTTTTCAATCTAATGAGTTAATTTTTTGCTTATAGTTGCCAATGGCTTCTTTCACCAACTGTTGGACGCATCCTTTCTGTTTCCAATATTGTTCCTCAGAGTGTTTTTTTCAGTGGATCCTTCTTCCGTACTTTTACGTTTTAGTTTTTTCGCAACTTTATCTACCGGCGTATCAAATCTGCGAACCTGGGTGGTTCAATGCCATTGGAGTCCCGCCGATGCTTCCTCCTCTTTAATTTAAGTCTTCTTCAACCCTTTCATTAAAGTTCATGATATTTCGGATGCTCCTTTCAGTCACCTGTTTTCAAATCTACTGACAAATTTTTCTAGAGAAATTCTATGTGCTGCACAGCACTCAGTTAAACTTTCTGCCTATTTTGTAAACTTTTTCTGTTCGTATTATTGACAGAGCTCATGCTTAGTGACTTCCCTCGGAGAAACAAGCAATTTCAGCAAACAATTGGAGATTGATTTACTTTTTATGCCATGCCAAAGAGCTACTATGAAACTCTTGCGCTTGCTAAAAATATGTTAGTGATATAAATACACAGGATTCTATGACATATATTTCCCATGGTGATAAATTCCAAATTATTAGCGTTTTAATATTTGTACAACTTTTTGTGGCGTGCAGAAAATTATAGTGACAACGACGCTACACACCGTTCGGATGAATGAGCGCTTTGAGATGAACGACGCAAGACCTTTGCTCTAGATTCAAGAAACGTTTGCTAGATTGAAAATGAAACTTATATATTTTGGAACCTCTGTATTATAGTTACACCTTAATAAGGTAACCTGCAAAAATTTTTGCAATATCGTAAAGAATAAAATTTGACCTACTTTGAACTACCCACCTGATGAGCTGAGGAACAGCGAAACGTGCATCGTGGTCACAGTTCATTTACAGAAGATAGTTGTGTCAGATTTGAATTTAATCGCTACGCCCTTGAGAAAGAAAATTCAAAACTGTGACGTCACAGTTGCGCTACCCTAATGTTGCAAGGAGGAATTATTGGTGTTTCCACAGTGTCGTGACGTAATTTTGACGTGACAATTCTGTAGAATTCAAAGGCGTCCCGCATACACTCAAATCTGACATAACTACTATAGTAAGTGCACTGTGATCGTGGGTAACTAAATTGCTGCTTGTGCTTCTCTTCGGAGTCTTCAGTATTTTATGTAATGCTGTGACTGTAATGAATTTCAAACCGAAACAAACCAGCGTAAGAAGCAAAGACTGAACTAACGAGTTTGGCATTTAATATTCTCCAAAGTGAAAGAGTGCGCATCCATCAACCGCTGCATGTTTAATCCTAAAGACCTTGAGGAGAGGCACAGAAGATTAGGACCAACGTCTCTCATGGTTGCACACCTTATTAACATACAGAGTCCGGCCACTCCAGATCACTTTCAGCACACAACCTGCTTCCTGAGCTAAGTCGGTCCAGCACAAGCAAGTGACTGTCAGTAGCTGAAACTCAGAGCAGAGAGCAATACTCCACACAGGCCGTAAAAAAGCACAAAAGAATCTGTGGACTACATCTTTGTCACCAAACACAGAATTTACCTTCGCAGGTGCCCAATCTTACTGGAAGCACGTGACACCAGTGGTCAAAAACGCGGCTCGAAAGTGAGCTTTTCATCGGAGACAACACTAAGAATCTCCAAAAAGTTGGACCTCAGTGATAGATGCTGCGGTAAAAGTGTCCTAAACCGAGCAGTAATCTTATATTTTTTCTTACTGGCCTTCAGCTTCATACAACAGGCTGAGCACTATGCATTAATACTTGGCAAATCCCTATTCAGAGACTAGACCACAGTATTACGCATCCTGGGTAATTATCACAACCATCAAAGTGATGTCGTCAGCATAGTTGATCATCGTATTTTCTAGAGAAGAGAGCATGCCACTAGTATACTGAACAAACAGCAGCAGGCTAAGTAAGTTACGCTGATGGACGCCAGGTTCCACCGCGACTGAGGGGCCCAAAAACCCCACAACATGCTCTGCGTTCACTTGGGATCAATACCGTAAATGATTGACCAAACCCTACCACCCATACCAAACGACTCCAGCTTGTAAAATAGATCGTAGTAGCTCATCCAGTGAAATACCGCGCTACAGCCCAACTGTACAAAGCGTGCTCAGAACTACAATTTAGTGTAGACTGTAGACGGTGTGACACCGACAACAATGCGTCACAACAATCCAAATCAGTTCTGTACGCAAATTGACTAGCAGGCAGCAATCTTGTAGTCTCAGAAAAACGACCAAGCTTACAAGCCATCAATTTCTTGAACATCTTCGACAAAATGGGCGTCAATGTAATAGGTCGGTAGTTGGCGACACTGGGCCTTTGCGAATAGGAATAATATTCCCTGTACGCTAACATGGGGAAAATTTCCTAACCGTATCAGGCGCCGGAAGATCTCTCCAAGCTTGGGGGCGAGAACGCCAGCAAGTTGTATACAAAACAAAGGAAATATACCTACCGGATCCTCACCTCTATAAGGATCGAAGTCAGGTCTTCAAGAAGCACTTCGATAGTACATATTAGACTTGAACGCCAAACAGGTTAAACGGGGTCCAGGGTGATATCCATGAGCGGCTTGGACAAGTCGTCCATTATCATTATAGAAATCAGTACTACACATGCAAATATTTGGATTAGCAGGGTTTCTTGTACGGATATGATGAATAGAAATTTAGTGAAATAGAACTATGGAAATTCATGAAAAAGTGAACACAATAACTGGGACACAAAACTGAACCCATGGCGACTATCTGGGTCATACATGTCTCTCGTAATAAATTCTCAAAACTATAGCAAGGATAAATTGAGATTAGTGAGTATTGAGGCCGAGGTCTGGAACACTTTCACTTCCACGATGGCCACGATCACCATACCGTCAACTTGTACAGATGGCTTAGTTTCTGATTTACTATTTGGTCAGTATTTAGTTTAGCAAACTTTTGTAAATAAATATCAACAACCCAATCAAAAATTATTCCACTTACATGTCTCAGCCTAAGCCTGAAAGTAATTTGTAACTAAAAAAAATTGAACCACATAAGTTATTCAAAGTTATTCAACTTTCATGATTTAGGTAGAAGCTGACGTACTTTCGCAAACACAACTGAAGAATCCAAGGCAGAAGTTCCACCACTTATCATTACTGAAGTTAACTAATTCATATAAACTTGAAAACTTTTACTGATCTAAACTGCTTTCTCAAACAAAATTAAATAGTTGATAGCTAAGTCTACCAGCCGAATACTCCTTTACTCCTTTATTGCCCTCAAATACAGAATGACGCAGTCTTACAATTAAGGTGTGACAAAACTTGCACCTAAAACACATTAAAAATCACTTTACACATACTAGTTGAGAACAAGCCCAATGAAAGCCAATAATCGCTTATAGGGCACATGTCTTAAATTAGGAATAACTCCTAATACAATAGCGTTTGAACATATACTTAAAATGTGCATGTGACATCGGTTCTATAAATTCTAACGGAAGTTCATTATACGCTTTAACTGCTTGAAATAAAACTAATCGTTTTTCAATCTCTAATCGTACAATTGGAAGGTTAAACCTGTTGTTTCTTATATTATGGTGAGTGTCCACTAAAAGTGGGGCAAAGTGGTCTTGAAATACCATACATAATATGTTGATACATAAGTGAATAATACAAAGCAACAAGTGCTCGCTTTGGCAAGTAGCGTGAGACTGCATATATGGCACCTTTAGCCTTACTGAGCTTCTTCCTAACGTCTGCTATATGTGATGAAAAAGTTAGATTATCATCGATATGAATACCAAGATATTTAAATGTATGAACCCATTCTAATTTTATCCCATTGAAAGGTATGTCAGGCAAGATAAGATTCCTAGAATAATCACAAAGCTATCACAAAAATACCCGAGAAAACAGATCTTTTTTCTCCTCTTTCATAATTAATGTGAAAATAGAATCTAGAGCCTAGGTCAGGCATCATATTCGTCTCAAAGCGGTCATTCGTCCAAATGTTTTGTGAAGTCGTTATCACCACAACTTTGTGAACGCCACAAAAAATTATAAAAATATTAATTCTGAAATCAGTTTTCTCTGCAAGTATCATTAGGAAAGTTTCAGAAATCTCCAATTTCGAGTGAAATAAAAAAAAATTACAGTGCACTTTTCTGCTATTTCTAGGGCACAGTAACAATTTCGGAAAAGTGGAGGATCGAACTCGTTGCAATGAATGACGTGTGAACTCGCCCTAACGTGTTAAATTAGCGAGAAACTATTTATAACTGCACGCCAGTATATTGCTGGCTGAGCTAAGGATATTATATTTCAGTGTATAAAGATGGGAGAAAATTATTAACAAGAAACAGTTGTATATAAAGAAAACAGAACATTGACGCAAAGACGGAAACGCATATTAATCACCTCCGCCAAGAAGTTTATTTTTTTTTCGAGTTTGTCTGTCTCTTTGTCTGTCACCAAGATAACTCAAAATGTTATGGACGGAACTTCAGAAAATGTAGAGCGAGTATTGGGCATGTTATGAGTAACAGATAGTTAACTTTTGGTAAGACCCGTTCAAATTTTTCGTTTTATATATACTTCTTTTTTGTAGTATCATAATGTGAAAGTATTGGACGGATTTTTATGATAGTTACATAAACTTTTAGGTAAATTACGAATTAAATGAAAACTTTTGCTATGATTGTTCTAGCTCTCAGGTTTTTTTTTTGTCTCTGTTTTTGAATTCATATTAGTTAGGAAAATCACTCAAAAAGTTATGAACGGATGTGTATGAAATTTACAGGAATTTTTGGAAAACATGGGTGATGATCGGTTCGTCTTTTGGGTATTTAACTAATGTTTGACAGAATGTTTGGCAGGCACCAATCTTACAAAATAATCAATGAACCTTCACGAAACTTGTAGCAATTGTTAGAAAATGTCGAATGATACAACTGGCAAAATTGTGGCGATGATCGGTTTGTCGGTTTATATATTTCACTGATGTTTGTGAAAATGTTTGTTAGAACATTACTCACAAAGTTACGGACGAATCTTCAAGAAAATACAGTCGTCGTAATTGTGAAAAGGCAGAAATGACTAGATTTTAGTGCTGATCACAGGAAATACTTGTTTCAGAGGAAATTTGTATTTTCGTTAACGGTGCTTTGCTGGGCGGAAGTATGCGCTCTCAGAATACTCAAGTCTGTTTTTGTTCTGCTGTCGTCTAAAACTTAAATATAAATTTGATCGGCTGTCTATATTTATAGAAGCATGGAATATTTGTGATAATTTCTTCCAAAAAACATAAGTCCTCTATATGATGAAAGTCTAAAAATTATATAATATACATATGTATATATATATATATATTGAAGTAGTGAGAAGGCAACATGTAAGGTTTTAAAATAAGTTGTCGGGCGACACGATGAGAATAGGATTACATGGTCCTGTCGCCTTCGAGAACATTTGGGCTGAAATTGCTGTCCTCTGACTAGAACAGCAAAATTTCGCAATTTTCCAGGATGCAGAACCACGTTCCTCGACAGATAAAAGCTCCAGAAACTTTATTAAGGTTAGGTGAGGCCAAGTCTAAAGTAAGATTATTCCTACGAAAGCCCATTGTTATCAGAACCTAATTTAGCCTTACCAATAGTCTGACCATTTTGTCAAGGCAGTTCAGTCGTGGTGAAATTCCTCTATCGCGGTGCCAATTCTATGAGTTTTCTGAGATATCTCTATATACAGGTAGTGGGCGGGGCTAAGATATGGGCCGAACCAACTCTCAGAAATACCCATTGAATTGGCAACACTATAGAGAAATTTGACCACGAGCAAACTACCTTGATAAAATGGTCAGGCTATTTAATGAGGGTAGCTATAAGGGGGGTAAACGTACCAATATGTCGCCTTAATTTGTCCCCGAATTCAACCTTCGCTTTCTAACGCCAAATATCGGTATATATATATATATATATTTATACGAGCTTCTTTCAATTATATAGTAATAGGAGAACATTAGGCTGCATTTTAAAACTTTTTAAAGAGGTTTAGTGTTTGTCAGCACACCTTATATGTATTCTGCATGCTGAGTTTGGAAATGTAACTCGTTTTGTTGAATCAGGTCAGATTCTTTTTTTGCTATTTCAGTTTAAAGAAAACAAATGATAACCAAATAATAATATATATATTTTTCCGATAACGCATAAATAATGGGAAATGTGTAACCTATGCCTAAAATAGGGCACAACTAGAGTACATGTGAACTTCAAGATGAAATACATCTCCTCCATTACTCGAATATCCTAAAGAAAACTCTCTCAAAGCTCTTCGCTTAAATCACCAAAATTTTTCCGAATATAGTCTAAACACGAACCGAGGAAATATATTTTAATGGACATGCTTGCACCTAGAGTTCGGTAGTATGTCAGGAACTAATTAGTAATAACACGTTCATATTCTCAATTTTGGTGGTGGCTTAGAAAGTTGATTACAATAGATAAATACAATAACTTGTGACTCATTGTCCCTACCTACGGTGTTGCCATTTTGGCCGTTACTCAACCTATATTTCATTACTTTGTTAAAAGAAAATATAAAATACTTATGCAGGCTCTCTTAAATCCCTTTCATTACTTTATTTAGAAAAAAAATTAAACTTTAGTATACATGAAATTCATCAGAAAACAAATTATTTTCATTAATTTATGTTGTTAAAATTGAAATAGAATGAAAACCTGACCCGATTGGGCAAAATTGCTTACATTTCTGAATTCACAATGCAAAATCCATATAGAAACACTTGACAAACACTAAACCTCAAAAATGATGCAGACCAGTAATAGTTATAATCGGATAGGCAAACATATATATTGTTCTTTATCATAATCGAAAAAAAGCAGTTACATACTTATATTTTATAATAAACTAGACGACCCGTGACCCGTTGGGTCGTCATTACCATTGTCTTCGCTTTCGCAAAAAAAGCACGTGTTATTTAGCTGGGCATAGACCACCCGCTATTCGGCCGTCCTCTTCTGCCCGTCAAGGAGCGGCCCGTTCGGTTCGCTATCAACAGATTCTATGCTTCTCTAACGAATGTTCAACACCCAGGTTGTAAGCAAAGTCAAATTGTAATATGTAACGTATTTCAGTTGTATTGCCCGTGGAACTGCTGAATTGATCATGCCCGTTCATGAGGCCCAACTCAGTTTAACTTACGTATCACAGATACAATCGAATTAAAGAGCTAATCCATGGAAAGAATGCCACTGCTCACCCAATACCTCGAATTTCTTCTTGTCTAAAAGTGAAGAAGATGTGTCAAACAAGATACAAATAAACAATACACAAATAAATAAACAAGACACAAGCAAGACCGGTCCACAGACTTTTAGTATAAAATAGGTAGATAGGTGGAAACTCAGCTTTAATTTTCTACGTTTTAATAGCCGGTACAACCGTTTCTACGTTTTAATACCCGGTAAGTGTACTACATTTACTGTTTCTTAATAATCGCCTCGCAAACGACAGTTCTTCTACCTTATAGTAATTCATGATGCTCGGACAGTGAGGTACGTTTTCTCTATTTATCTTCTCAAACTGGTTAGAACCAGCATGACCTGGTAAATTTTCAATGTCCGGCAAGGCCTTTCAGACCGTTCAATGAAACCTTCACATTGTACCATGACTATACCGCACCTATTTCAAAACAAAACCGAGACTCCATGTATAATATCGTACGAAAAGTCTCTTTGCTGGTAATAATTCTTATAAACTTTCCTGTCTAACTGGACCCGTGGAATTCCCATGGTAGCAAACTACGAGTCATGTTCCAACACATTTATTGTTAAAAGTTCAGATGCAAAACAATTGAAAAGACCCTGCCCAGAGGCACCGGAGATCACTGCCCCCCCCCCCTCCGTATCATAGTTATGTCAAATTCCTAAATTCAAGTCTCTAATTTCATTCTATCAATCAGTGAAAAGCGTGGCACAAAAGGTACTAGCCTATTAATATACAGATCTTCAATTAGTACGTTTCTTTATTTTATAATGCCGTAATAAGACAATTATCTACATATCCTCGATTTATAATAAACGGAAATCCGGATACATTTTCTTTGTTCTACAATAATGATAAATCTATATAAACTTTACTTCAAAACCAAGTACACTTTACATTATACTAATCAGTAAGTCAAATACGAAGCATTGACAAACAGAATGTGACCTTCGTTCATGATATCAGTTCCACAACCTCGACAGCTGGTGATTCCACCTGATGTCCTTGCATAGAGCTCGGAGTTCTCATTTAAAATTGGGTCAGTATAGCCCAAAATAAGCGGGGATAATTTTTTATTCACGCTTGGTTTATCCTTGTATAAATATATTTCTATTTGTCTGTGAATTTGGCCGAGCCTGGCACGATGGCCATCGCCGATTATACGATGGCGATGGTGTGTAAACCATCGCCATTGGAAAAAACTACGATGTTAGGATAGAACATCGTAAAAATCCATCGGCGATAGCGATGGCCCGATGGAAATCGTATAAAACAGTCGGAACAGTCGGCGATGGAGCTTTTCTCCATCAGCGATGGTGTTATGAGGAAGAAATAGTCCGATGAAATGACTGAACATGCCATCGGCGATGGCATACGATGGGCATCGTCATCGGTTGTACTTCCGATGCCGATGAAATAAAGCTAAAAATACAGAAAAACAGCCTTACGAGTTTGAAACATTATTTTTTTTAATAACATTAAAACAAAGAGGGGGTAGAAAAGTTTATTTTAATATATCTCCCAGATTTAACAATGTCAATTAATAACCCGGGCCTTACATTTTACAGGAATAGTTTACTAGTTTGAAACTTGCACACAAGCCGAGGTAATAAGAAATGCTGCTTTTATTCGATGTTTGTGGTCTGAGATGTTTGCATTTTTAAAATGTCTAATGCGATGGTCCATCGCCGATTGTGACGCCCTACGATGGCCATCGCCGACAGTTATTTCATCGTAGGGCATCGTCGATGAAAATTGGCGATATTTGGTTCCGACGACGATGGAGCGAAGGTATTGTCAACGATTTTGCCATCGTACCATCGTAACAGAATCGGAGATGCCGACCTCTGGAATTTGGAATCAAATAATAGTTTATTTAACGTGATAAAAGTAGTGGGGTCACGGGGCACGGGTACAGAATTGCTCCAAAGTATTTTCGGGGACGACATTGGAGGAGACAGATGAATGCCAAAGAACTCGCGCCGTTCTAAAGGCAGGAAAGCGCTTCTGGTAACGGATATGTTGCTGTATTATTTTTTAACTTTACTCTGCATGAAAAAGGATATTGACGTTTACTCTGTTAATGTTTATCACTTGTCCGTATAATGGAGACATGTCTAGACCCTGTCTATCTTACAAGGTCTTACCTAGCTAAATATGTCATCTGTCGAGGCAGGTTCAGAGAGATAAGCTATTGTCATATACTTTAACTTATCCAGACTTCAGTCGTGAGTGTTGGGTTCGCTACATTAGGTAGATCGAGCTGTCCATTGATGACGCAATAACACTGATAATTATCTTTAATTTCCTACCAAACATGTACGACAACGAGAGACGGCTTATGGGAACTCCAAACCATTTGTACGACGGCTCCCTGCCTCCCCCCTCCCCCTCTTCCCCCCGGAACTTGATGCTTGTATTCTATGAACAGAATAAGATACAACCTCAACTGAGCAATGAAGACTTGTAAGACTGTTCTTCTTTTTCCTGCTGAAATGTGGGCCATGCAAGAGTTTCTATGACATATTCTCAGCGAAAAATAATTCTTGCTTGTCTTAGCAACAATTTATAGAAAAACTTGTGATATACATTAAATAAAACTCGCAAAAACAAGTGGTAAACTCTCGATAAATGATCAGATTGCCAAAAAAAAAAGGATGGAAAGCATGTGCGTTCTAAAACTGATTGCATGGATGGATAGCGGTATTAGATTAGATAGGCAGCAGTAGACGAACCAATAGGCCCATTCCCAAAGGGACACCGGAACATAGGCCCCGGCACTCTATGAGCTATTGCTCAATGGAAGTGCTAATTGTGGTGGAATTTCCAATTCTCTTGTTCTTTAAATTTCTTTCCTAACTACCAAATACTGATGTAAAATTTTGGCTCAAAGTTGTTTATCAACCTTTGACCGTTACGGTAATCTCAATTTTTTGGAATGAAAAAGCGAAAACGCGCTAAATACATTGCAAATTGAATCGCACTAATGATACACACGAGTAAGGTATATTCCAAATATAGTGTAAAGGATTGTATAAGTACTATTTTTTTACTTTCACCAATAAAAAATAGAAATGAGTTAACTTCTGACTGACCTTTTACTCGAATCTTTGGTTTTCTTCTAGACTTTTACATTGAAGAGTAGTACTGACGTGTGATGCAGGCATCTCAAGAGGGATCAAACTAATGCATCTATTTTCTGAGGATAGGCCCTCGGTCCCACTATTCTCATAAATTTCCGATATAGCCTACTGATAAACATTTCTCTGGTTCTGGAACATAAAATATGTCACAAAGAACTGCGTTATTGGCCAGCAGTTCAGAGAGCTAAAGCGTTCACCAGTATCAGGTAACAGTGCAGTAAGGTGCACTCGTGGTGGGGGCAGATGAACAGGTGTGGTGGGGATGATTCTCATCAGATATACTTACGTTCACTGCATCGGAACCGTCAGTTCACATGGTGCAGTGATGTGGAGATATGTGTTGCTATGGGCTCAACAGATATCCAAAAATTTGGGATGCGTGAAGGGAGAAAGATCCAAGTTGCAGTAGAATGATAGCCACTAAAATAATTTGATTTGAAAGTACAAGGAGAGGAGATCTGAAACAAAGACAAACAGGTACATCTAAATAAGTTTTGAGTATCTGGTGAAATCTAGACTATGCTAAACTATTAAGACTGCACTTGATACTATTTCACGGAGCCGATTTGATCCAGTTCCCGAAAATTTTCGAAAGTAAAATAAGTCTATGCTAAAATGGCAATTTGCAACAATTGTCAATGTTAATTTGACCAAATTCAGGAAATTTTAGAAACATAATGGAAGAAAATAAAGGTTGTTTGATTGAAACTGAGCAGCCAATGATTCATACTGGCGTTGATCAGTTTCTTTGGCGGAGGTTGAGAATGTAACACAAAAAATTAAAAACTAGAAACTGACCAAAGATTGATAATATTACTGGGTAGCAAATAAAATTGAACAAATCAATTTAGAAAACAATGTCTAACGATAATTGCTATCAAATTCGCTCTGTTTTGGAAACTTTTAAATATGACAAAAAAATTGAAATCGGGTTATTGTTAGTGGCCGCTTAGCTGTTCTACACTGTAGTACCTAGTAGTTAATGTTTCTTAGATTTAAAATCTAGAATAGTAGTGCAGAGCTAAAGTTGAATACTACAGCTTCTATTCCCGGGCATTTTTTTATGCTAAGTTACCATTGTGGAAACCAGGATGAGGATTTTCAGTTTTAGACGTCAGGAATAAATAAAAGGATGGGATTTCTAATCTATGTAGAGACTAAGGAAGACAAGGATGGGGATTTTATGCTGTCACCCTTAAGGAAGGATCGGTTGAGGATTTTTTATCTCAAGTCGCCAAGAATAACGAAAAAAAAAACAATCTTTACTCTAAGTCCCTAGAAATGCATACAAGGTTGATGATTTATATTATATGTCGTCATTAAGGACAAGGCTGGGGATTTTTATACTAAGTTACCATTAAGGAACGCAAGGAAATGGATTATTATTTTAAGTCGCCTTTAAGTCAGGCAAGAATGGTGATTTTTAATCGACGTCAACAAAAATAAAGACAAAAATGAAACGCGAATTTTTAGTGTAAGTTGCCACTTGCCTGGAATGAAGACAAGTAACTTTAAGTCACCGGGAATCGAACAAGGAATATCTCAAAATGTTCATCCAGCTTCCAGTTGTTAGTCTCTTAATAGTTTCCCAAAACTTCGATCATGTTTAACGCTGTAGCGATCTATTTGTAGTGATAGTCATTGATACGGCCGACAAGGATAACTGTTCGACGATACGATGACAGCTAATTTAAAAATTAACGTAAACATTGTCATCAATTTGCGATTTCGATGAACATAGTCGACACTTTGGGAACTTTTTGAGTACCTAACGATGAAAATTTCACCAGGTTATGAAGTATTTATTACTATTTTCAACTTCACCTCTATTTACTTTTCCAGCGCTCTTGTTAACAGTGATTTGAAGAGTGTAAACTAGTGGTAAAAAGTGGTAAACTGAGAGCAGATATCTATAGCGGGATAAATATTCTGAGGACATGATGATTTGGACTCTGCTGTTATGCGCTGCAGCGAGCTGGCAGGTATGAAATTTACTGATAGTATTAAGGTGTGGTGAGTTAGTAGGCCTGAAACTTACTGTTATTTTATTGTCGTAAGTTAGCAGGTCTTAAATTTACTCCAGTTAATATTTTATGGTAAGTTAGTAGGCATTAACTTCTATTGGTATTATGTGTGGTGCATTAATAGGTGTGAAACTTACTGTTATTATATTGTCGTGAGTTAGCAGGTCTGGAATTTACTGTTATTATGTTGTCGTGAGTTAGCAGGTCTGAAATTTACTGTTATTATGTTATGGTGAGTTAGTAGGTTTGAAACTTACTATTATTATGTTGTGATGAGCTAGCAGGTATGCAATTTTCTCCTATTATTATGTTGTGGTGAATTTGTAGGTATGAACCTAACTGTTATTAGTATGGTGTGGTAAGTTTTCAGGTATGCCACTTACTGTTATTATTTTTATAATGTTGAAGCGAGTTAGTAGGTATGAAACTTACTGCTCTATTATAATGTTGCGTCTAGTTGGCGGGTATGAAACCCTCTACTATGATTTTATCACAAGCTGGATGGCACAATTTTTATGGATGCCATAATTTTTGTGATTTTTTGATACTTCTCATAATTAGCCGATGAATCGATCCCTTACTACTCATATCTATTGTTGTGCTAAGCCATAATTAAAAAGAAATTTTTATCTTAGAACACCATTGATTAACGAAGATGATCAATGGCCTGCAGTAAGGGAGGAAAATGCTTTTAGATCACAAGACAAATAATTTTTCAACGAAATTTTTTTTCCATTTTCTATGTTTATCTCCCCATATGGGCATACTGGTAGCTGGCCATGCGTTATGAAATTACAGCAATGCCACTTCAAATGACGCTTAGTAGAGGACCTAAGAACGTAATTTATACTAGATGTAACTTGCAGACAAACCATTACCGAATTCTGGGTCTCCTACCATTCATCATCGGTATATCATTTCTATCTCAATTAACATGGAGTAGTCACTATTCACCGAAGTATTTTGATTAGTAATTTAGTTCCACTTCTAATATAAGAATGCGCTGCATTCCAGATAATGCTATTTTGAACTCACAAAGAATGAGCTCATGTACAATAAAATTTGTTTCAACGAATCACGATTGGCATATTTGGACACTGCAATTCTTATGCTAAGCAGTCAACTGAGCTTGCGATCCACTTCTTCAATGGGGGCTTTGAAGCTGAATTTATTGTCAAGAATGAAATCTAGATGCCGTGTCTGAGACTACCATTCTAAGTTTTTACCATTGAAAAACACAGAGAGTCACTCAAGACGTCAACTTGTACTGGATAACATTGACTTAGTTTTATCCTCATGAGCAATTGCTGTAGTCTATTTTCTATTATCCATTCCGACAGCCTATTTCAACTAGAGCGTCTCGTGTCGTAAATTCAACAAAGTCATTTATGATGGTCAGCTGATCCTAGATACCCCCCCAAAGGAGGTTATGTTTTCCTCTAATTTATCAGTCTGTCTTTCTGGCTATCTGCTGTTTGTCTGTCACCAAGATAACTCAAAAAGTTATCGACGGATTTTGACGAAAATTACAGAGATTGTTATGTATCTTAGGAGGAACAGAGAATTAACTTTTGGTGAAGATCCGTCCATCCGTTTGTTTATGTGTTTGTCTGCCTCCTTTTTTTCAATGCCATAACTCAAAAATCTATGGATGGATGTTAATGAAATTTACGTGAGTTGTTAGGTATATCACAAAGAGTAAATGACAAAATTATCGTGATGATTTATATTTTCGTTCGCATGTTTGTTGCTGAGTTTTATTTTATTTATGTTAGCGTAATAACTCAAAAAGTTTCCAGTGAATCGTTATGAAACTTACAGAAATTGTTAGTAATGTTGAAAGATATGAATGATTAAATTTTAGTGCAGATTGGCTGATTCGTTTCTATGTTTGAAATGTGTTTGTCATAATGTTTGCTACGCAATAACTGAACAAGTTTTGAACGGATCTTTATGAAATTTACAGGAGTTGTTAATAATATTAAAAGGCAAGAATTGTTAAATTTTGGTGCAGATCGTCGGATTCGTTTCTATGTTTGAGTTGTGTTTGTCATAATGTTTGTTACGCAAAAAATCAAAAAAGTTTTGAAGGGATCTTCATTAAATTTGCAGGACTTGTTAGTAATGTTAAAAGATATAAATGATTAAATTTTGGTGCAAAGCGGTAGGTTCGTTCGTACGTTTGACTTATGTTTGTGAGCAACACAACTCAAACAGCTATGTAAGGATCTTCAAAAAATTGCAGAAACTGTTGATATTATTAAAAGGTACAAATGATTAAATTTTGGAGTTGATACAAAAGAAATTATGGTTTCAGAGCCAATTTGAATTTTTCGTTACCGCTGCCTTACTTTCGGAGTTATGCGCTCTCAAAGTGCTCTAGTTCCTCATATGGATGCTGTGCCCAACAAGGCTAGCTCCACGCTAACCGCCCCATTCAGATCTCTGAATAATAACATAGGAAACATGGGATGCCTCATGGCGTGAGACGATCTGGCGCGGTGGAGGCAAATTCGCCCCATTGGAGGCAAATTCGCCCCGGTGGAGAAAACCTCAATGCCGTCATTTTATGGCCAGATAAGACTAGTTTTTTTGGCATGTATCAGTACGTCAGTACTAAAATCTGGCCATGTGCGCAATTTGACAGATGTAACAGCTTCTCTAATTTTCTTACAAATCCGCCAGTAACTTTTTGAGTTATGTTCTGGCCAGCATAGTCAAATACACAAATGGCCCGACCGAGAATCAACATAATTTGGTCAGTTGTGTTTTTGAACATTTGGAGCAAATCATACAAATTTCCTGACAATGCAGTCATTACTATTTGAGTTCGGTTGCTGACTAACATCTGGCAAATATTAGTAAGATACGGAAACGGACAAATCGATCATCACCAAAATTTGATCATAGATGTATTAATATTGTTAACAATTCTTGTGAGTTTTATAAAGATCCGTTAATAACTTCTTGAGTAATTTTGCTAACAAACATACAAGCACAGACACAAAAAAACAAACAAACAAACAAACGAACTAATAAATAAACACACAAACAGATCATCCACTAATATATTTAGTCAATTACTAATCGTAATATACTTAAAAACTCGTTTGAAATTCATGAAAATCCGTCCATGACTTCGTACTAAGAAAAAAGGGGCGGTACGGTTGAGCTGATCTTCACCAAATGTTGATCATCTGTTGATCCTAAGATGCCTAACAATTGCTATAACTTTCTCAACGGTCCTCCCATAACTTTTTCAGTGAAGTTGGCAACTGACAAATAAACAAATAGACAAACAAACTCGACAAAAACATAACCTCTTTAGCGGAGGTAATAAAAATATTGAATAAAAATGGACGGAGCATGCTAAGTTGAGAACTCATACGTAAATAGATAGAACTTGAAATTTGACAGGATTACGGAAGTCATATTGGTCACTGTTAGATGGATAACTTGCCATTAATGCATTCGCTGTCCCATGAATGTCGTAATTATCAAAATTTTTCACGATAGCAATTTATCAACAATGTCAAATACCTCACTCTATTGATTATGAAAACATTAATAAATCTGTCCCAAGATGAAATATTACTGATGTTGTATTGGATTTTGCACGAGAGCAAAAGTTGCTGCCAGAAATTATACTGTGAGTCAATATAAACTCGGTTACCGTGGAGAGAATTACTTTTTCTAAAATTTATTGACTCTTGACAGCGCTAATACTTGGCTGTAAATTGCTATATCGTTAGTTACTTGAATTTCGGAAGCACACTAGCATGTTTTGGAACATTGGTGTAAATTGAATTTCAGGCGAAATATTCACATATAAAATGCATTTCTTCCAACTGCAGCACGTACGCAAAATTAAAAAAAATCTTTAATGGGACACGTATGGAACAGGGGGAGAAAATATGCGGTGAAGCACTTTTTGCAAAATGCAGAAAGTAAAGCAAGCTCGATTGTGGCGAAACAGATCTGTCATAGCGAGAAAATATTACTTAAGATTGTTGTAGCTATTTTTCGTATTAATATTTGTATGTATGTGCGCGATAAAAAATCAACTATCAATGAAGTTTTTTTTTTATAAATGTATGATTATATTGAACAGGGAACTCCTGCCAGTGCTGGGAAGCTGCCCGGGACTCGTGTGGAAACAGCCATGGAATCGCGAGGTGAGTTAGGGGAACACCCACCTTGCCAATACACCTTCGATAAATATAAAGTTATATATGTATAACTACGCTGCCTACGCATATGTAAATAGATATAGCAGCCATGCCCATGCCTTGATAATTAGCGCAGGGTAAGCATCATCATGCAAAACATTTATCAGTATTTAAAAATCTGAAATATCGAAAGAGTTCACTGCTTTATGATCACACTAATAATCATAACTGTTGCAATACATTCATATATTGTAATAAAACTACAATATAACTACTAGTGTGTTTTATTTGGGGTAGGCGTTACCTAGACGACACATGAACTACCTAATATACGGTATATACACTCGTATAAGGAAACCAAGTCAAAGCTCGTCGAACAGCGTGGTTTCCTAAAGTCACATTACTCCCATTCAAACCAGTTCTTACTCCTTTTAGCTATTATGGGATTACAGTAATACATATATTCTTATAGTAAAGGTATAACATAGACCCCTGAAACTGCAATTATTTGTTTGTTCTTCAGCATACGCGGATTCCGGCTCCTGTTTCCGCCCTCCCAACAACGTCGATTTGGCGGATGGCGACTATGCAGTCATCAGCTCCCCAAAGTACCCAGACAAATACCCCTCCTTCTTCTTCCAGTGTGGCTGGAAATTCACGGTGGGTTTTCGATTTTCATTTTGGTAGAACTTTTCCAAACTAACAGGATATCTTGCCGGCCCCCAAACTGTTTGCAATTTTAGCGTCCGAGACTGTCAAGAATATTGTTAGGGTAGGTGAGCAATTAACTTTTTAAGATACTTCGCTCTGAAAATAATGTGCAAAGTTTATTCTCAACATTATCATATTTGACATTGATTCTTATCTGCATGTTGCCCGAATGTCGTAGTACCGTAACTAATAACTACCCATCTTTATTTTAACTGGTGCTCATTTGAACGGTTGTTTTTCGACCTTTATCTTAGCTGAACATCACGTGCAAGGTAACTCATTTTTATCTTAACCTGACGTGATATGAATGGCTATTTTCTTACTTTTATCAGAGTCCAGTAGCTAACCTCTTATCGGCCAGCAGAAACATGTTCTCTTAGGAGTAGTAGTAAAGAAGTAACTATATGTAGGTACATCCTCGGTGATGGGTTTATGGTTAGTGGCTTTCGGTTCATGACCTCTTGGAAAATCATCTGGAGTTCCTCCAGGGGCCTACTATATACTTTTATTTTACATATTCAATAGGATTTTCATTTCACAATATATGATATGATCTAACGTAGTAAATAATGACCAAGAGAGGTAGTGCTCTCTTCCTTATGCCAGACTGTAGCGTGTCTATCGACTTCGATGCTGATGAGCCCTTGTGGTAATCAATAAGTTTTATTATTGCAGATGTAAGCTTCAATTCAGCTAGCATTACCGACGATACACTACTTACGCAGTGGATGTCTATGTTCCTGCACACATTTTTATGCATACGTATCTGCGGGTCACACGCACGTTTGTACAAAGTTCTCAGAAGGAATAGTTTGGAATTGTTCCCTTTGAAAATCAAATTATTCTACTCTATAGCGCGTGTTCCACTTGAAGAACTACTTCTATACAGAATCTATAATGAGGATACGACGGAATATATCTTAGCATGTTAGTTGAATTTCAAGTGATTGCTGGAAGACGCTGCAAACGGCAGGCTTTTGTTCCGAATGCGCACTACTCAAAGACCAATTGCATTGCAGTGTCCCTTTAAATACAATTGAATGTCTGTTAAAATATCTGATAAAATTTTAGACGTCAAGTCGATTGGCTCAGCAAGTGTTCGCAGTCTAGTCTAGGCCATGCCTTCAAGTTTAGAGTGACTTGAAATTTAACAAGCTTTGCACATTCTGCCGTTTTAGCAGACACAGTAATTCATTTGAACGCTGAGTATTGAGAATTGGGCTACAAATATTGTTGTTGTTCGAACCCAGCTTTTGAAAGCTGCCCATCAGTTCTATTAAACTGAGAACAGGAGCAGCGGAGGTACTGAAAATCTAGCACCATAAACCGTAGACTTTACCTACAATAATTAAAAGTTGGTTAAAGCTTCTTACAGATAATCCTGGTAAATTCGAGAATTTTTTTTATTCGCTGGCGTTAGAAAACTACAACTCTGGCTCTGGAGAGCAAACTTTTCCTAATATCAAAAAAGTCATCATGGCGATGTGTGCTTCCAGATCTAGGTTTTTTCATTATCGATGTTATCCAAAGCCTCCAAAATAACTTTCAATTTCTCCTGGGAATAACGCCATTGATAATGTTCTTTAATATGCACACTGAGTTACTAAATCTTATCTTCTCGTAGGGTTGGCTCGTAAAAGCCAATCTCAACCAGTCCCTCTCGTGCGACACCTAAGGACAGGTTCTTTGCCTCCGTCCCGTTCAAGGCATTAATCTTCAACCAATCAAATCCATAACAAGATCTGAGGCTCAGTCATTCTCTTAATTAGAGAATCTGGCCGTCTCACGCGTCATTGGGTGGCTTTTAACACCAACAAAGAGAATCGAAGTAAGGATTTCCTCGCTTCCTTTTGAGGTTTCGGACCAGTAAGATTTACTCAGATTGACTTATATGAGATTGGCAAGTCAATATTTTTGATCAACGATGCAAAATAAAAGGGGAAAAAATCCGAGATTGTGATGACGAGTGCGTACTTAAATATTTAATAGACATTTGGCCACCGCTGATGACCATTCTACGATCGAAAAATTTTCATTAAATTTACTTTAATTACGCTCCTGCAATCGCAATCTTGGATCTGTATATAGGGCCTATCATTTTCGATTCTCGGGTCAGCAACGTTCATTTGCACAACAAAATTGTTTCTAGTTGTACATAAACGCTAATTTTTTGGTCACAGAGTAGTCTCGATCTCGGAATACTCAATCACGACAACAGTAGTCTTGATCGCGGAATAGTTTCAATCACGAGAATAGAATAGGCTTGATGGCGGAATACTCTCTTTCGTGACCTAGTCTCGTTTGTTGTTCCCCCAGGCGACAGGGAGCAGTAAGCTGAGGGTGAGATGCAAGAGTGTGTACCTCAACTGGTTCACTACCCTCACCATCACGGATGGCAGCTCCTCTAGCTCGTAAGTAATTATAGTAATTATAATTGAAGAAAACTGACGTACCATTTGGCAGAATTCTCAACTGGACCCGTTGTTCCCGGAAAGAAATTGGTCCGTGTGTATGGAAGAGGGTTAATTTAAGTTACTTTGGAAGCGTTCGATCGGTCCGTAGAATTAAGACGCCGAGGACTGAATAGTCTAGAACTTAGGACCCGCGCGTTTGCTTTGCCACTTTGATTCGTGTTCCACGTGTAAAAGGGGTCTAATTTTAAGTTGAACAGCTGAAACTTCAATTGTACTGAATAAGATTGAATTTTGGAAGCCTCAAATGAACAAATTTTAGCGCCAGCGCATGAAATCGATGAACTGGGTCGAAGCAAGCGCAACTGCCTCATGTTCCGGACAAACCAAGGCTCGAAGTTTTAAGTTTGAATCCAAATTAAACTTAAGTCAACTTTATTCTAAGCAAATTGCGTATCTCTAGCAACACAGGACAAATTCAAAGTCTTTGCCAATAGAACATTTCTTCTTTGCGAAAGTAAAGAAGATAGTGTTGGAGACCCAATGGGTCACGGGCAGTCTAGTATGCACTTAAAAATCAATTTCAGCAGATAACTGTTTTTCTTCTTTCCTTCGCTGGCCTTCAAGTGCTTTCGTCAACAACAAAAATAACTCTGAGATAACAGGGTTACGAATTTCGGAGGCGTTTTGCAATGCCAATGCTAGGGTTAGGTGTGTTGTACCTGTGTCAGCCTCTACTTTAAAATGGTGTTGCCATCACAATCTTAAGGCAACGGGTGTTACACCGAAATCAACGGCTGCCCAGAGCCAACGACTATCATGTAATGTATTATTTTGCTTATACCTGCTGTAGCAGCAGGCCTTGCGTGTTTGACTGTGTACTATTGGAGCCGAGATCGATCGACGAGCCAGACGAGCTGTCTTTGTGTTGCCCGGCGTGCTGAGTTGGCAAACTCTCACCAACAGCACCATTACCACCACCAATAACTACTATTGCCACCACAATCTACCGCTACCACTACCACTGGTCTAGACAAAGACACGGAAATAGGCTCAGGTGCTGATTGCCCAGAATAAGCTGATCGGTGGAGTGTACAGATCTTCTATGCAACACAATAATATATAAAGCTAGTAAATGCAATTGCCTATATAAGAAGTCTATAAAGGATTGTAGCTACTGAAATATCCGTGAATTTTACAGGTATAACTGCATCATCTGCATGTTTCCCAAGCACGTGGACAAAGAAATCCAAGCAAGCAGCACCACCATCACCATCACCAACAGTCTGTTCTTCTCGGCTCAGGGATTTGAATGTGTCGTGTCCGCCGGGACAGAGTTCTATCCGGATTGTTGTAAGTCTGCTTATGGGTCCCAAGACTTTGTATACCATTTCTGCTTGAAATATCGGATTATTTATACCATAGACCAAACCATACATTGACTGGACACTGAAATCGGGCCTCTCGCAATTGGGCCTGGAGGCCGATTTACGTAAGTGTTAATAAAATGAGTTCCAATAATCACAGAGACCTCAAACAAAGATTAATTTCTTTGTCGTACCATAAGGAATGCGTTGCAGAGTAGGGAATCTAAATTCACAACCGTATATCTTCAGTAGGCGATATACATCATACCTTCAGGCACCAAGAAAAATTGAAAATTCATTATAATTTCTAGGAATTTTGAAATTTTTGTAGAAAAAAAGGCTCATAGGTACTACACGTAATGTACTGTACTTTATATCACATTCAATTGAGTTTTTTTTCTAATGACGGATTGGAAGCAGTAACCCTAGGAATGGTATGTACAGCTTTCGGTAGACCTCATCCCAAAAGCCGCAACAAAAGTGAAGTTACGAAAACCCAGTAACGTTAAAAAGTGAAATAAAACCACAGTAATACTAAATTGGTACCTACCAATGAACTAAAAACACATATTTAACTCTGAGATAAAGATACCAAGACAGCCGGTAAAAGATATAACAATTTACGGCTGATACAGCATTTCATTACTGGAACCATCTAGAGCTGCACATCGTGATTGTCAGTATCATATCACGTAATTACCTATGTATATTACACCACTGTGTGGTTGCCAGCGTTATAGCACTTCATTTTTTCCTGTGTTTCATCACTTTATGGTTGCCTAAGTTGTAACACATTTTGGTTGCTGGAGTTAAATCACTTCACGGTGGCCTACATTACATCACTTCGGGGAGGCCAATGATATATCACTTAACAGCTGTCAAAGCTACATCACTTCACGGCGGCCAGTGCTTCATCATTCAGATCGCTTCACAGCTGCCAATGCTATATCACTTTACTACTTCCAATGCTAGATCACTGAACTGCTTCCAATGCTAGATCACTTCACTGCTTCCAATGCTAGATCACTTCACTGCTTCCAATGCTAGATCACTTCACTGCTTCCAATGCTAGATCACTTCACTGATTCCAATGCTAGATCACTTCACTGCTTCCAGTGCTGGATCACTTCCTGGCGGCCAGTGCTTAATCACTTCATAGCTGGCCGGGCTCCATCACTTTATGGCTCATGCTGCTCCAACTCACCTTTCAGCACTGCAGTCTCTGATTTCTTCGCTTAGCCCAGGAAGCTACCTGATAAATTTTATCAACATTTTCATCAGCTATTAACTTGGCATTTCTTACAAATCGAACGTACCACGAATTTGAGAATCTCCTGTTTCACAAAATGAGACTGTTAATTTCACAAACTATTGCGAAATAGTTTTACTCTACTGCAAATATCAAAGAATGTCATAAACGGGGGCTCTAAGTAATTACACTTCAAGGCTTAATATTTTTGTGAATCTGTTGCGTATAGAAGTTTTAGAAGTATGCACAGGCTTGCCAGTCATTACTGAATGTAAAAGAATAAAGTCAAATTGCCTAAACTAAGTATGGAGAAGTAATGGGAGAACATATAAAAATGCGTCTGCGGCACCGTGAAGTCAGACCCAAGTGCGGGACAGAAATTTGCCTTAGTTGCCAGTGTCCAGTCAATGTATGGTGTGGTTTGTGCTTAAACAAATGATACGGTTTCTCAATAACCCTTCTTCCAAGGATCTGCTCAGTGTACTCTTTATGTCAGGGCTGTGGAGTCAGATGGTTCAAGTCTGGCCCCGAATTCGACTCGTATTCCTCATGCAATTCCGATTCCGAATCCTGATTATCTCTAGGTAACTTCCTCCGACTCCTTCTAACAGTTAGCATTAAACTTGACCATTTATTTTGATAAAATACTGTTTACCAAAATATTGTTTATACATATAATAAGGGAAAGAAATATTTTTGACACATAAAAATATATTTTTCACCAACAGCATCATCTGGGACCTTAAGTTTTTAAAGATTTATAATTTATAAGTAGCTACCACAGACAAAAACTGTTTACTCTATTCCAAAAATATCCACCACCACTACCGTGATTCCAGGGAAATAATTTTCTGTCTTTTATGATGGAGTCCTGCTTTCTTTGAAACATTTGGGGTGTGAAATGAATAAATAGTTCATAAAATATAAGTAACTAGAATTAGACAACACTCTTGGACCAAGTAGGTGTACTCAGTCTCAATAGTAAACTCATAGATTAGGGAAAAAATCGTAGATATTATAATATCGTCTATCATTTTTGCAACCGGAGACCAAAAATTTTGGAATATATTCCAACATCCTTATATAATAAAACGCTGGGTGTTTTTTATTTATTTATTTCGTGGTCGCTCTTCAGGAAATAGATAGGCGAAAAATAGGCCAGGTTATATATTTTCTAATTGGGCTACGTTTTCGTAGAGATCGATGACCGGGTTGAAGAAGATGGTGAAATTCGATATCTGAATGCGCTTCTTTCTTGGAACACTTCTTCAAAGCGGACCTATACATATATGCAGCTTCTGGAGTCCGATTCTATACGTTTTTCTCTTAGGTCACGACGCATTAAATCGGCGGATGATCAACTGAGCACTGACAATGCAATGATGATAATAACATTTTTCTTTCAAGTCACGACGTATAAATTCGGTATATGATCGACTGAGCACTGACTACGGGCAGTAGATAATTAGTTCATGGAAAGTAGACAATTAATTCTTATAGCTTACTGTATTTCTCTCAGAGAAGAGATTTCGCTTCAGAGGCCAAAATTTCAGCACTTCAGTGAAGCAGATATTTGACTATGGAAGGCAGTATCAACGATACGGTGCACTAACATTGCATATAAACCGACTATAATAGCATTCAACTTTATTATAGTGTTTTACTTACGAATTGACTTTGGAAGACGCACGTTTAATTAAGAAAGAGGATAGGGAACGTAATTATTATTATTATTACTATTATTCACACTTCACGCCCAGGCCCCCACGGACAAATAGCATGACCCAAATGAAGCACTTTGCAACACCGGGAAGCCCGAAACGCTGCTAAAGCAAATCCAACAAAAAGCCATTATCAGCTGACTTAAACTCCTGTAGGCCAATACGACCGAAAGCCAATTCCGGCAATGAGTTCCAAAACCCAACAGACCAGGGTACGAAGGACCGACCGAACTGATTAGTTCTGCACCTAACATTCTCCAGCGTGAAAGAGTGCGCACCGACCGTAGCACATATAATTCTCCTAGAGACTTTGAGGGCAGGGACAGATGAATGTAACCAATCCCTCTCATTAGCGTATACCTTATAAAACATACAGAGTTCAGCCACTTCTCTCCTGTGGGATAGGTTCAACATCATCATCATCCGAGCACAGCCTGCTGGCCAAACTAACAAGTCGGTCCAACAGGCGTAAGTGACTGTCAGCAGCTGAAACCCAGACCGATGAGCAATACTCCAACACAGGCAACAGCAAAGCATAGAAGTATCTGCGGACAACCTCACTGTCACCAAACACAGAATTCACCTTACGCAGGAGTCCAATTTTAGTGGAAGCACGTGACACCAGTCGCTTAATATACAGATCAAAAGTAAACTTCTCGTCAAAGAAAACACCAAGAATCTCCAAGGAGTTAGACTCCTGAAATAGAGTGTCATCTATCTCCAGATGTGGAAGCTGCGGTAGAAGTGTCCGAAACCGACTGAAAATCATCGACTTGGTCTTACTAGCATTCAGCTTCATACTTCACGCCGAGATCCAAGCACTAATTCGTGATAAATCCCTATCCAGAGACTGGGCTACAACATTGCGCATGCGGGGAGCAAGTATCGCTGCTATCAAAGTAGAATCGTAAGCATAGTTAATCATCGAATTTTGCAGCGACGAGAACATGTCACTTTTATACAGAACGAACAACAGCGGGCCAAGCACGTTACCCTGGGGGACGCCAGTCCCTGTGGTGTGCATTAACATCGCCCACAAAAATAAACGCTGATTTAGGATCCACACTGTGGATCAAAGTCATCGCCGTCAGCAGACAGTCATATAGAGAATCATCAGTTATGGGGCTCCAATATAAAGAGAATAAATAAAAAGAATTCAGACGGCCACACACCCTCACAACTTTGATCTCATGACAAGCACATTCATGCACAGACTGATGGTACGCAAAGTAACCCTTCCGGATATAGACGGCCATGTCGCGGAATCCAGGCCCCGATCTCCATGGCCTGCGAAAAGGGGACTGAAGCACACGACATCAATACCACGGGACACAAAACCAAGCTCCGCGAGGTTCGCAAGCAGTCCTATGATATTACAATAAAGGACACAGCACCCATGAGCTTGACTCGGTCTAGGGTTACTCTCCACATCACCACAAAGCAAGAAAGACAGGAAGACATAAACAGAAATATACAGGAATGTACAGAAATATATAGAAAAGTATAGAGTGGAAGAATGAAATCCCATACACGGAGGATAAGCAAGGCAGGAGTCTGGTCCACTCGGCAGAGCTGCGTGTCGAGTAAGGCTAAGGTAACCCCCAGGTTCGCCAGGTTATGGGGACGACCGTCACGGTGGACATGTGGGTGCCTCCACCAACCTCCTATAGCCCTGCCGCTCACAGCACGGGATTAGCACAGAAGAGGAGAAATAAGAAGCAAGGAGAAAAAGAAGAAGGGATTAAATGAGAAAAAAATCTTGACTGTGGGCCATCGAAAGGTAAGGTGAGGTGCTGACTGTGGAATGCCGAACACACGGCTATGACAACAGCCATGTGTTCTCCTCTCTGGTTGCCGTTGGCTCCATGGAGCTCATCCGCCTTCCATACGCATCTCCTCGCATGCGGGTTGCCACAACCCACCTTTTCAGGCTCATACGCCCGCCAAGCAGCAGCCGGTGGCCAATGAGAAGGGATACAAGTTTAGTCGGTTGGAATTGACCCTGCGTTGGTGGCCTCTTACGCCACGTGCAGGACGGGAGTGGAATTCTAAAGCCCCACTCCAGGGCTCCAAGGAAGAATGAGACAACTTTAGTCCTAAGAACGAAGACGAGCTACCAATGAAGCATTTATGCGACGCAGTGACAAGAAAGACTTGAAGCAGAAAGATTGCAGAAGGGAATATAAGCTGCTAATAGACGTGAGCAGGAAAATGTGTAAACAGTTAGTCAGAGAAGAGCGAAAATATATCGATTAATGAGTGAATTTTTTCACTCACGGGTCCGCTAGTTTTTACATATTCTATGTAGAAGACGATGCACCAGAATCACAGTTGGGGTCTAAATTCAGACTCAGACTCCTAGACCTAGTATATTTCCGACTCCAACAGCCTCAAAATCCTCTGACTTCGACGCAGCAACCCTGCTTTAAATAGTTTTTTAAAATAATAATATCTCTCATATTGTGGGTACACCTGGCCCGGTTTTCATTTGCCCTTATTCTAGAATTTTGAAGGTCTGGTAGTCTGAAGAGCAGGAGAAGCAGTTAGTAGTGAGAGTGTATTTGGGTAACCACCACCGTACTTCCCCTCGCCTCTCGGTTCGGAAGTGCTCCATGCAGTGTGCATTCGTTGCGTCCACGAGACGCAATCATTTCGCCTAAAAATTTCTTCCAAGAAAAATAAGTTCTTCACGCATGTAGGCATCGAATCTGCTTTCTGCAGGAACTAAAATCTCTATGAAACTTGAACGCCTTGTGGCGTCAGACCATCACCCGCGCAGGGGGCAAATTCAACGAAGTCATATTTGATGGCCAGCTAATCCTAATTTCTCATATGGATGCTGTGTCCAACCAGGCTAGCTTCACGCTGCCAGCCTCTAGCACATCTCTTAATAATAACATAGGATAAATGGGACGCCTCGCGGCGTGAGACGGTCTTTGGCGATGGAAGCAAATCCAACCCGTTAGAGAAAAATTCAACGCCGTCATTTTTTATGGCCAGCTAAGACTAGTTTTTTGGCATGGGTCACATCTAGGTCGACCCACCAAACTCAGTACAAAAAATTATAAAGATTGCTACACTCCTTCGAACACTTATTGGGTGGACAGACAAATATATGTATATACATATAAATATATATATATATATATATATATACTTAAATCTTCAATGAAAACATAATCACTTTTCTCGCTTTGTTCGCGGGGATAATTACAAGTAGTAGTAGGATTGAAACCTAAGTCATTCAGGAATTTTTATCATAGTAGTGGTTGTGAACATGAAGAAATGCTGTATAGGCGATCTATCATGTATCGGAATTTCAATAGTTAAAGTTTGTATTGACGAAACTGCTACTCAACATTACTGTTAACGGTACGGTTGTCGATCGAAGTTAATTAGTTTTAGCTAACTGATAACTCTAAATGTTTCTACTTTGACATAAGTGAAATAGCTCATAAGTGGCCGAAACGTGAGTCTCCGCTTTTCTCTGAGAAGTGACCTGATGTATTGTTCAGTATGCTACCAGCTATCTAATCTAATTTAAGTAATTTTTCTGCTCTGCAGATTTTATAAATTATATAAATTCCAAAAGTTTCGGTAACAAGAACTCGCAATAAAGAATAGGAATAAAATTGTGCCCAGGGATTTTGTAAACAACTTGTACGAGTAGTAGGTACAGATGATCTTTGCATTGGGCAGTGTGCGGAGTGTCGGGAGCCACTCGGATTGTTGGTGGAGAAGAGGCTGACGAAGGCGAGTTCCCGTGGATCGCTGGTATCACCGACAGAGATGAAGACTCCATCTTCTGTGGCGGATCCCTCATCAACGGTGATTACGTGCTTACTGCAGCTCACTGCCTCGAGTAAGACCCCTATTGTGTAATGGCGTGAATTGTGGTTAGTATCAACGAAGGAAGTAACAATGAAAGAATATTTTCTCTTTCTAAATAAAAATTCTAATCCCATGACCATCATTACGTGAGAAAATTATTCTGTTCAATTTCCAAACAAGCATCCTCTAAACATTGGTGCCAGACAAAGGATGACAGTTGATCATAATTGTACTTTCCTAAATTGTCCACCAACTGCGCTGGAACTCCAGCTTTCGGGCAACTAACGACATGATATATCAATGACATTTTTATCAGAACCTGGCACGATGGCCATCGCCGATTATACGATGG
>LQNS02276499.1:3079740-3091138 GCA_001587735.2 Parhyale hawaiensis
CATGATTCTCGCTAATACCCGTTAATTGTACGAGTATCAACGCCATCATGATTCTCGCAAATACCCGTTAATTTTACGAGTATCAATGCTATCATGATTCTCGCTAATACCCGTTAATTGTACGAGTATCAACGCCATCATGATTCTTGCAAAGACCGTTAATTTGATCTACGCCATCATGCATCGCCCTCTTCTCAGCTACAATTCAATTAGCTTTTATTTCTTTTCATCACGTTTCTAACATATCCTAAATTTGGTCAGACTAACATTGCCAATCGCTTCACATTGTCATTTCAGTTAGCTATATTTTTTCCAAATTTTTGGCCAATATCAGCTGCGTGAAAGGGTGTCACGAGCAGTTTCATCAGTTTAGCTCCAATCCAGATTTCACCGCATACTTAAAATTTCTTTAGGTGCACCTATTTGACTTCCCATTCCTCCCATTGTCCTTCCAAATTATGTAGCAGTTATCGTTTTAGTTCAACTTAGATCTTTCTCCCTGCCTGTATCCCACAAGTTAGGACATCCGTTGAGCCCATAGCAACACTTATCTCCCCATCACTACACCATGTGAACTGACGGTATCGATACAATGAACATATGTATATGTACCTATTGCGAACCATCCCCCACCACACCTGTTCATCTGTTCCACCACAAGTGCAACTCACAGCATTGATGCGGATACTGGTGAACGCTTTAGTTCTCAGAACTGCTGGCCAGCAACGCAGTTCTTTGTGCCATATTTTAGGTTCCAGAACAACAGGAATATATGCCCAGTATATCTTATATCTAAGAGAATCGACGGACAAAGAAGCCTCTTCTGAGAGAGTAGATTATGCCCAGGATTGAACCCTGATGAAATGGTTCCACCCCACTGCAGATACAGGTCCTCAAAATATTAGGGCAAGTAAAGCTAGGCATCACAAGTTTGAGAAAAACTTCTGTATGAGTAACTAAAGAGCGCACTTCTGAATTAAAACTTCAAATTGGTTCTGAAACCATGATTTCTTATTTATCAACACTAAAATCTAATCAATTGTGCCTGTAAATAATTATTAACAATTTCAGCAAGTTTCTTGAAGATCCGTTCATAACATTTCAAGTTATGCTGCTAACAAGCATTCTGGCAAACATGAGTCAAACATATAAACAGAGAGGCAGGATCATCAAAATTTAATCATTTATGTCTTTTAACATTACTAACAACTACTGTAAATTTCATGAAGATGTATTGATAACTTTTTTAGTTACTATGCTAACAAGTACAAAATTAAACACGGCGACAAAAAAAAAGAAGGAACAGATCATCACAAAAACTTAGTAATTTACTCTTCCTAATGTACCTAACAACTCATGTAAATTTCATAAAAAATCCGTTCATGACTTTTTATTTGGACATTAAGAAAAATGATGCAGCCAAACAAACAAACGGATGAACGGGTCCGCACCAAACGTTAACCATCTCTTCCTTCCAACATACTTAACAACCCCGGTAAATTTCGTTAAAATCCGTCAATAACGTTTTGAGTAATCTTGGTGGCAGACAAATACACAGACAGACAAACTCGACGAAAACATAACCTCTTCGTTGGAGGTAAAAAGTTTCTTAAAAAAGCAGTTAAGAGAATAAGGGAACTGAAAATACCGTTACAATTAGCATTTTTCCTTTTATTGCTATCCATCCATTCAGTCAATTTTGAAATGCACATCTTTCCTTTTTTCTGGACAATCTGATGATTTGTCGAGAGCTTACCACTTGTTTTTGCTAGTTTTACTTAATGTTTAGCACTAGTATATCGATAAATTGTTGTTAAGACCAGCAAGAATTATTTTCCTATAAAATTACGTCATAGAAACTCTTGTATGGCCCGCATTTCAGCAGGAAAAAAGGGGTATCCGAAAAAAAGCCCCGGGAGGAAAAATGCCCCGGTGAGAAAAAGCCACCCGGAAAAAAAAACCGATAGGAAAAATACCCCGCTTTCCATTGAAGCTATATCTGAGAGCTCTATTCATTTATTTGAATAGAGCATATTTAAGTAAACTAAACGATATTGTGCTAAGATAAATTTAACCTAGCATTTGCATGTGCGACCATAGGTTGCGGGAACCTCTGAAACAGGTTATGTGTACATTTTGAAGTTAAATTTAGTTGGATTTAGTTATGTGAGCCTAGGTTAGGTGAGTATAGGTTAAGTGATCTTAGGGTAGGTGAGCTTAGGTTAGGTAAGGTTGGGCTGTGTGAATTTAGGTTAGGTGAGGTGAAGTTGGGCTAAGTGAGTTTAGGTTAGGTGAGATCAGGTTAGGTGAGGTTAGGTTAGACTATATTATGCATAGGGGTCTAATATTTACATTTTGGTCTTGTTCTGAGTTCAAAAATCGGCGATATCGGGTTAGGCATAAACAGGAAGAGAGGATCGTAACGGGAGGACTCACGAGAAACTAGCATCAAAAAGTGACGTCATCAATGACGTCAACATCGACAAACGCTCCGGCTGAGCAACCTATGAGTATTTTAATCAATTTGGGCTGAAGAATCGTCGTCACTTGCGAATTTCATCTAGTAAGCATGTGCATAAACGAAGGGTATGTTTACTAATTGAACAATAAACAATCATCAGCAGAAAAATGCACTGGAGGCTGGTGGAAACTTTCACAGCACTAGAGGCAAAATCTACGCCGGTATGGCTCCCTGATTCATCTTCTTTGAAGTGAAGCCGCATTTACACTTCGCATTTAGTTACAGTGCTCTTCACGAAACGTATTTAAACATATCGCTGGATTTATTGGACTTAATTCATTCAATCTCCCGCTCCTGACTGGCCAGCTACTTGAGTTGAGTTGCGAAAGCTCCATGGAGTTGGTAACACGTTAATAAGGAAATTCGGCCACTGCTCTGAAGACGTCAAATACCAGCTGCTCTGAACCTATTGTTACCCCCTGTACTATAACTCACTTTGGTGTAACTTCAAAAAGAAACCCATTGAGCATTTGTGAGTTGCTTATAACGACATATTTCGCATATTAATGAAAGTGCCTAGGTCTAATAGTGCAAGTCTAATATTAGCTCACAAGTACACTGATTGTCTCAAAGTCAGAATCAGAAAATGGGCCTTGAGCCTGAAATAAAGGATTCAAAACTCTAGCAATTCATTAATAAAAGTCATCCGTAACGGCCCAGGCTACAAACGATCTAATACCTATGTATCTACGATGGCAGCGCATACTGTTGCCTGACGGAGGCCAAGCAATGGGGCATAGTGATATCTAGAATGTAAGTCCACTGTAACATGTCCTTTGTTTGTAACCTAGAAATAAAATACATCCTCTCGTATACCATGTAGCATTTATATAAATTATATTATAATGTGTCCCTGAGTATTAAATATAGTTTATTATCGAGGGGATTTCACAACCCAAAAATGGATTGGTTGAGCGATGTTTAGCTCTACGCTCTAGCGCTGGGTGGCATTCAGTAACCTAAGGCTCAGAGTACTTTGCGAATAATGTGCGCTGTTCCAAGCAGAGCGCTTTTCTGGAGGATTCCTAGGTGGAGATGGCCGCACTTCAGCTCTCGCAGGGCAGTCTTGAGATTCTTGGACATTGCCACCAGAGCTCCGATGACCACTGAAACAACGTCCACCTTTATCTGCCACAGTCTCTGGAGTTCGATGGCAAGGTCACGGTACTTTTCCTTCTTCTCCGCTTCCTTGTCCACGATTCTGGAGTCGAACTAGATAGAAATGTCGATCAGTTCGGCCGACTTCTCCTGTTTGTCATTTACGACGATTTCCGGTCGGTTGACGTGAAGTAGTCGATCAGTTTTATCCTCTTGTCCCAGTAGATCTACACGGCTTCGTTTTCAACCACGGGCGGGGGTTTGTGATCGTACCACCTCTCACGGACCGGGAAGTTACTTTTCAAGAGATGAGTTTCTACGGCTAGTATAAGACGGATTTCCTATAAGTATATAAATTCATCTGTTAAATGTAGAGACGCCTTGACACCACACACCCAACTAGAATTGTCACCGACACTGATTCGTGCTCCAAATAAACATCCTCTATGCCGCAGAAGAGTGAGCAGTTGAGCTGGCTGTGGATAGCCCGAGCAGTGACAACAAAGAACTGAAGTCTCAGTGTCAACTGTAGCGGCCCTGGGCTAAAGAGAACACTGCTGGTTAAGTCAGTGCCGTCGCAATGAGCTACATGAAAGCTACTTATATCTTGAGCATCATATGACTTCATTCCTTAAAGCCATGACACGATATGTTGACCTCAAGGCAACATGCTCAGCGCAATAACTTCCTATGGCGGGGAAAAGGCAGAGCAGTTTTTAATTAACGAAAGTTCAATTCTTACATTACGAACTTTTTGGCCTTACGAATTATAACTTAACTCGTGAGTGAACCAGTACAAAAGAACGAATTTTTGAGGTTCCTAAATCTAATATGTTTGTAGTTATATTTTTGTCGGACTTTGTCTGTCTGTCTGTTTGTTTTTTGTTTGTTGATCTGCTACTGAGGTAGCTCAAAAAGTTACGGGCGGATAGGAGAGGTATTATTTGTTTATTTGTTTACTTGTTTTTCTTGACACAATAACTCAACAAGTTATGAGAGCATCTGCATGAATTTTACAGGAAAGGCTTGGATGCAACGAGGAGCAAATAACTAATTTTCTGTGACGATATCTTCTTTTGTTCGTCTCTTCGTCTTTCTTTTTGTCACTAGCATCAGCCAAAAAGTTATGGACAGATCTTTATGAAATATATAAAAACTGTTAAAGAGGAACAAATGACTAAATTTTGGTGATTATCTCCTCGCTCGCTTGTGTGTGTTTGTCTCTCCATGTGTCGTTTTATTGATCAAAATATAACTAAAAAAATTGAACGGATCTTCAGAAAATTTACAGGAACCACTGGGAATACAAAGAAAAACAGTTGATCAAATTTCGGCGATGATAAAAAAAAATCTTGAACTCAGGGCCAATTTGGATTTTTCGTTGCCATTGCGTTTTTTGAAGGAGATATGCCCTCTTAGAGTGCTTCTCTATACACTTGAACCTCCTTCTGAGCGAGTTCGTACTGAGCGCGATACGCACTGAGCGACTCGTGTTTCTATTGAGCTGTCTCACACTGAGCGCAGATTTCGTTTTCTTTGATTGGTCTCACAGAAAAATGTGATTTATGGGCGACTAAAATGAACCACGGATACAGCTAAATAGAATAGAAGTAGATCAAATAGTAAGTAAATTATAAATAAATTTGATGTTTAGTTTTTATTAGATTTAATTCAGGGTTTGTTCTAACATGCAGTTGTGCCTCTCTTGTGCAGTTGTAAATCCTGATTTGTGCAATTGTAATTCTGTACTTCGCTTGAATTTCCATGGCTATGTTCATTAACCTTACAGTATAACTTTATAATTTGAGCCCCACATCAAAGTTTGCGTAGCTGTAATGTAAATTTTCCCTGGAGCAAACTCGGTTATAGGAGCATAAAAATAGAAATGTGTTAGCTTTATGGCTTAGGTTACTAAATTGTTCTGCTGGCACTTAGCAACGAGAGGGCGAGCGCACATTAAAAACATAATACATACTGGAGTTCTGTGATTTTGCATTGTAGGAACCTAGTCTTGCTGGGACGACTGTAACAGCTAGCCGGCATTCAGTGATTACCGATTGTATGAAGGTCATCTCAACATATCGTGGATTTCTATTTAAATCAATATCGGTGCTGTTACGGTGTGGTATATAAGGAATTATCCAATTGCTGTACTAACTTTTTTTTCGAAAAAGAGCTATTATTTGTGATCTTAAGTATATATAAAGAGAGTTTTCCAATTATATTTAAAAAGCCTAAAAAGTTATATGATATTGCATTACTCTAGGTATACTGGGACTATATGCGAGCCTGCTGCTGTATGAATGACAGAGTTTCTGGATGAAGATGAATTCATATCGTTTTTATTGTTATCAGCCCATGTGCAAGGCAAGCAATCATATATTGGTACACCCCATACTGATTTCATTTTGGGAAAGTTATATAATTAAAATACTTTTAAAAATATAAAGCAGTCTTGGAACGAAGTAAAGCAGTCATCAGCTAATGCCTGGTGGTATAATTATGGCCAGAATGTGCACATTCCCAGCGAAGAAGTGCAACGCCATTGCTTGAGACCATTGAAGAAACTATTGAACTTGCGCATTCTGAAGGGTTTGAAGAAATTTGTTCTAGCTACTGAAATAACGGAATAGCTACACAGGGACGATCGATATCCGACTAATTCTGACCTTCTGCAGATAGTACAGAATACAAAAGTGGATCAAATATTTGAACAAAATCCTACAAATCTTGTTGAGGGCGACACACAGGACAGCACGAACGAATCCATTCGAAAAATTCAAGAGCATTTAAACACAGCAGCTAGAGGCATTAGAACAGCAAGTATGCGAAGTACAAGAAGATGAAGAGCGTAGAAGAGCATTTGGTGTATTACTAGATGGTCTTATGTCATACTATGAAATAAAATCAATTCATTAGGCAAGAAAAAACGTTAAACCCATATTCCTTTTGCATTGCGTCCGTTTTTACCGATGAATGCTATATTAAAATTATTTAATGATAAAAAATGGTCAATATTAGAAAAGTACTTTCTCATGAAATGCAGTCATATTCATAATATGCATATGATATACATATTAGCAATTTTTTCATCAGATTGTAGCTTATCTCTAATCAATATATACGAGTAACTTTCCGGTATTTCTAATTTCTTCATAGAGTTGAAAAAATTAATTTGAAGGGCATTTCTACTGTTTGCGAGTGCTTTGTATTATAAATTCTATTGACTTTATATGCTAATATACATCAGTTACTCTTCAAAAAACTTTCTCTTAGTATGATGTTGCCATAGCAACTGGAATAGTACCCGATCTTCTCACTGAGCGCATGACACGCTCTGCGCGCTAGCTTCCGGAACGCCGAAGCGCTCAGAAGGAGGCTCAAGTGTAGTTGTCTTTTTCTTCCATTCGCAAAAATGAAAAATTGATGATTGTTACCCTCAATGCAATACATTTGTAGCGAATGTACTAGCGATGTCGTGGCTTTCACCGAACACCCAAGTTCGGAACCAAAATGCTCTGGTTCGTGTCACACGTAAATCTCATCTAGTGCCGGGAGTGATATACTGCTGCCGTCAATCACAGATTGTTTGAGCTGTGGCGCCACAGACGGATGGTTCATATGAAAACTGTGCCCTGGAGGTATGATCATTAGGATACTGACGGGAATGCAGACATTCATTTCCTTGCTGAGCGCCAAAGTTTTCCTTCTTGGATCGAGAATAGAACATCCGACTTCGCGATAGCGAGCAAGGCAGCGCCCTCTAGCCACTGGGCCACCAAAGACATAAAATACTCTACAACAATTCGGTTTCATTAGCCTGAGCAATAACCAGTGGCTTCAAAGTTGAAGTTCTTTAGCTCCATTCGCTGATACGATGAACGAACTCTTTCTGCATTCAGAAGTAATCAATTTCGTTTGTACTCAAATATTTCTTATCCGAGCGCACGAGTTTTCTTTTTTTTCTTATACATACAACGAGTAAACCAAACCATACACTGTAATTAAAAATACATGAGTACCTACTATTCGCCTGGTGAGTAATTCACACCATGGTTGCTGGACACATGTACTAATTTTGTAAACAAAGAGGAACCCAATAATAGTCAGTGCTACGCATTCGCCTGTGACTAATTCCCTTGTTGGTTTGTGCATTTCTGCAAACAAAGAGCTAGGCGACTGTCGGCTGATGAGGCGAGGCTTAAGTGACTCATACGCTGGCTTCATTAGGGTGACCATTGATTAGGCCTTCAGCACATGTACACTGACTCCGTGTACGTATTATCGGAAGTATTCACCGAGAATACACACGGCCTTTTTTTCCGTGAAAGTATTGTAATTGTTGTTTCATTAAATATCATTCACTGAGAAAAGGACTTAGAATCGAAACGTAGCCAAACGAACCCATAACCTAGCCTATCCTTGCCTAACGTAATATATTCCTGACCTAGCTTGATTCAACTTGGCCCGACCTGATGTGCCTATACCTGCCCTATCCGATTCTAGCTAAACCTAAAACAAAGTCCGATCTGGAAAAAATAACAAACACTTATTTCGAGAGACACACCCTAATGAAGTGTCAGAAGACCCTGCCGAACGAGAAAGACCCTCTTATTGGTCTTCACCTGCCAGCGCTCCACACTACAGCTGAGTAAACTGGTGTGACGAAAAACCTACTCAGGGAACGGGCTTTTGTTTAGTAAGCAGCAACTTTATTAATGTCCTGACATACTAGACGATAATGGAAGCGTCTCAAGTCAACTGAGCTTATCACTGTACAAGGCGGAGCATCCGCTACGGGCACACAACAATCTTGGGTTAGTCGGCAACGGTCCAAAATGCCGGTTGATGTATCTTCTCGTGCTCATAGACGTATTTGTGAGTCAGCTTTCACGAGGACATTGTGATGGTTTGGTTTGACTTCCATTCAATAATCGACAGAGGCGAGCTTGGCGAAGTTCACTTTGACACAACACAGCCATCTTCCTCCCCAACTAGTCAAATTAAGTGAGAGTAGTGAGGTCAGCTTGTAGGATTGGCAAGAAACTTTTAACTGTATCGTCCAACCATCGATCTGTCGTATCTTTGATGCTGCTTTCCACTCTTTATCGAATGTTTTCAATAAAATATATGTGTGTGGACATGCCAATAGTACCGGTTAGTATAGACACTTCAGACACGGGTCGTATAACATAGGCACTGCCAGCTCTGAATAAAATATTGTAGTAGTTGAAGTATTTCGTTAATGATAAAATATGAATATTATTTATATTATTCGACAATATTATGCAATGAGCATGAATACAAAGAAATAAACTTTCAATATACATACAAAGATATTTATGTAGATTAATTAAGTACCTCCGCCGAGGATATTATATTTTCGTCGGGTCTGTCTGTTATTCTCTTTGTCTGTCACCAAGATAACTCAAAAAGTTATGGACGGATTTTCACAAGATTTGCCGGGATTGTGAAGTGTGTTATGAGGAAAAGATAATTGCTGCCTCATTTTTCTAAATGCCACAACTCAAAAAGTCATGGACGGATTTTTATGAAATTTACCTGAGTTTTTAGGTATATCACAAAGAGAAAGTGACCAAATTTTTATGATGCTCTGTTAGTTTTTCTTTCTTCGTTAATTTGTCGCTTTTTTTATTTATCTTTTATTTATGCTTGTTAGCACACTTCAGAAAGTTATGAATGGATCTTAATGAAATTTACACGAGTGGTTAGTAATGTTGAAGACATAAATAATTAAAGTTTAGTAACGATCACTTGACCTGATGTGACATGTGAGTCTGACTAATGTTGGTCGGAATGTTTATTAGCCGCCTAACTTAAAAAATTGTCAACGGATCTCCAAGAAAATTAGTGAAACTGTTAATACTGCTAAAAGTAGAAGGCATAAATTATTAGATTTTGGTGTTGCTACCAAGAAAATCATTGTGTCAGCACCAATTTGAATTTCTCGTTACCTCTGACTGGCATGGTGGAGGTATGCGCTCTCAGAGTGCTGTAGTTTACAATGTTATGATAATGCGATATAGACTAAGAGAATTTTCTCACGGCACGTGTCTTACGTGCGTGTACACATACAGCAACTAATATAATAATATAAACGCGTATGCGTATAAATAATTAAATATAGTTGCACATTCAATACGTAGGAGTATAATTCGTTCATTATAGCTGGCTTTAAATACGTAACACCTTCGTGCATGGGTTCCCCGTTTCTATCGGCGTACTATATGTCCCTTGCTCTTTCCTCAGTGATATCGTTCTGCTCGGAAACGGAGACTTAAACTTTCTAACTAACTTTGAACATGTTCAAACTTTGCACAACTGTAGCGCACTGGAACCAGGCGAACACTTGACATGAGATCTTAACTTCGTCGCACACCGACATCGTAGCCGCCAGGAAGAGAGATAAGATAGAGCAATAAAATAAACAACAATAATGCAATTGCTATATTCTATTGCTAGTGTCCCGGATTCAATGCAGCTCTTTTTGTCGCTCTTATGGCTTGCTTATCAATGCTTCCTAGCTTGTGAAGGGGCCTTGTGAGTCAACCTGAGAAAAGTCACGTTTCCAGCCCTAAATTCAGGCTATGATTCGAAATTTCAAAGCTCGGTTTTGTTATTGACTAGTATTGTTCCAAGCTCTTCTTGGATTCTCTCCATGAGATCAAGGTACTCTAATTACCTCCGCCAAGGAGGTTATGTTTTCGTCTGGTTTGTTTTTCTGTTATTCTAACTGTCTGTCTATCACCCAGATATCTCAAAAAGTTGTCAACGGTTTTTGACGAAATTAACAGATTCTTAATTAAGTATATTATGAGGAACATATGATTAACTTTTGGTGAGGATCCATTCATCTATTTGTTTGTTTTTTTGTCTGCCTCTTTTTTCTCAATGCCATAACTCAAAAAGTTATGGTCGCTGAAGCTCACATGTTACAAGCGATGCGCTATGCCGGGCCGCACTATGCATCGCACGCACAATTTACTGCAAGGATATGCAGTTTGTACGTCGTTTATAATTACTTGTCTTCATCACCGCCTTCAGTATGTATCGGAACGACGTAAGGGCTGCACATTTTTGCATCAAGTTGTGCGTCCAAGTTCATAGTGTGGTCTCGACATTACCGCTCAAGAATGTATCCATAGGAACGAAAGTGAAGTGAAAGTGTTTACTCCTTTGGCCTTAGGAATTCATTTAGGTGGAGCGTAAAAATTATCAACGAAGAAGCTATGCAGCTGCTAGCGAATTAAAATTAACTTCTTCACGCAAGGGGAACTTTCATTGATGTGTTTACAATTAGCCACTGGCCGGCCCCGGCCAATCCACTCCCTAAGAAAATTTGGGGCCACCGCAGCGCCGTGCAGGGATTGCCTTACAGTTTTAGCTTCTTCGGAAAGCCGGAGTTTTGGGTAAGTCTGGGAGTTTAATATGAACTACTAATTTGGATAGAAAAGAATAACTCTTCGTGTTTTTTGTCTAATAAGTTCATTAGAATGAGATACATTGGAAAAAGTTAAAAAAAAAAAGAATAAGTGACTGCGTTTATGGGGCACTAGGTAGCATACCCCCGCTGACTAGTGCACAATATGAAGCTAATGGTTAGTGCCACATCTAGGCTGTTTAGTAAGCAGGATAAAGCTAATGGTTAGTATTTCATCTAGGGTACATCACACTTCTTGGTAAACACGCCCCTGGAATAAAACTTGTTAATAGTGCTACGTATGTCTTGAAAAATTCTAGCACTTAATGGCAGGTACA
>LQNS02276499.1:3109025-3127159 GCA_001587735.2 Parhyale hawaiensis
TTCATTCTATGTCGTCATTAAGATTAGATTAGATAGGCGGCAGTAGACGAACCAACAGGCCCATTCTCAGAGAGACACCGAAACTTACGCCCCGGCCCTCTATGAGCTATTGCCATTATGTTAGTAGGATATAAAAGACTGGGGAAAGAGAAAAATAAGAGGAGGGAGAAGAGTCTCAGCAAAAGAGACGATCATCAATGCACGCAATCACGGCCAATAGCCGCTGATATGCGGAGTTAAAGATGTTAGCGAAGTTGGTGCGGAAGCAAAAAGACGGATTTAGGAAGACTCGGAGGGCCAAGGCTGGGGATTTTTATTCTAAGTTGCCTCTGAGAAAGGCAAGGATGGTGATTTTTAATCGAAGTCGCCAAAAATAAGACAAAATGCAACGGGTATTTCAGTATAAGTTGCCAGAAATGAAGACAAGTAAGCTATATCTAGAGATTGTCATTTTAAATCACCGGGAATCGAGCAAGGGATATCGCAAAATGTTTATCGAGCTTCCAGTGTGTTAGCCTCTTTAATTATAGTTTTTCAAAACTTCGATCATGTTTAACGCTGTAGCGATCTATTTGTAGCGATAGTCATTGATACAGCCGTCACGGAGAACTGTTCGACGATACGATGACAGCTAATCTTCCGCACCAACTATGCTGTCTGACATCTTTAACTCCGCATATCAGCGGCTATTGGCCGTGATTGCGTGCATTGATGATCGTTTCTTTTGCTGAGACTCTTCTCCCTCCTCTTTTTTTTTCTTCTCTTTTCCCCAGTCTTTTATATCCTACTAACGTAATGGCAATAGCTCATAGAGGGCCGAGGCGTAAGTTTCGGTGTCCCTTTGAGAATGGGCCTGTTGGTTCGTCTACTGCCGCCTATCTAACCTAATCTAATCTAATTTGAAAGTAAATAAAAACATGTCATAAATTTGAGATTTCGGTGAACGTAGTCGACACTTTGGGAAGTTTTCGAGTGGCTAGCGATGGAAATTTCACTATGTTATGAAGTACTTATTACAATTTTCAACGTCACCTCTATTTACCTTTCCAGCGTTCTTATCAACAGTGATTTTAAGAGCGTACACTAGTGGTAAAAAGTGGTAAACTGAGAGCAGATATTTATAGCGGGATAAATTTCCTGAGGACAATGATGATCTGGGCTCTAGTGTTATGCGTAGCAGCGAGCTGGCAGGTATGAAACTTACTGATAGTATTAAGGTGTGGTGAGTTAGTAGGCCTGAAACTTACTTTTATTATATTGTGGTGAGTTAGCAGGTATGAAATTTGCTCCAATTAATATTTTATGGCGAGTTAGTAGGTACTAACTTGCTATTGGTATTATATTGTGGTGAATTAGTAGGTCTGAAACTTACTGTTATTACGTTGTGGTGAGTTTGTAGGTCTGAAACTTACTGCTATTATGTTGTGGTGAGTTTGTAGGTCTGAAACTTACTATTATTACGTGGTGAGTTAGCAGGAATGCAATTTTCGCCTATTATTATGCTGTTTTGAATTTGTAGGTATGAAGCTTACTGCTATTATTATAGAGTAGTAAGTTTCAGGTATGCCACTTACTGTTATTATTTCTTATAATGTTATAGTGAGTTAGTAGGTATGAAACTTACTGCTGTATTATTATATTGCGTCTAGTTGGCTAGTATGAAACCCTTTCTATGATTTTATCGCAAGCTGGATGGCACAATTTTTATGCATGCCACGATTTTGTTATTTTTTGATGCTTCTAATAATTAGAGAGGAATCGATTCCCTAATACTCATATCTATTTGTTCTGGTAAGCCATAATTAAAAAGACATTTTTATTTTCGAACACCATTGATTAACGAAGATGATCAATGCCCTGCATTAAGGAAGGAAAATGCTACTAGATCACAAGACATAAAATTTTTCAACGAAGATTTTTTCCCCTATTTTCAAGTTTATCTCCCCAGATGGGCATACTGGGAGCTGGCCATGCGTCATGAAATTACAGAAATGCCACTTCAAATAACATTTAGTAGAGGACCTAAGAACGTAATTTATACTAGATGTAACTAGCAGACAAACCCTTACCGAATCCTGGGCCTCCTAAAATGGAAAATTCTTAAATTAGCTTCCTGGCGACGGGAGAATTGGTTAGGGTAGAGATCTCAGTCTTAGAAATTAACATGATTTTTGTTGAGTTGTTCTTTGCAACGAATAAATAATTCTCTGAATCCACTATATTTAATACAAAGAACGAATTTCTTTCGTTAAAATCCGTTTATAATAAGCATGTAGTTTTATCAACTATAGATCCCTTACGTATACTTATTTCGTTGTGTATGTTTGATTGGTTTATTGCACAGATATACACTAAAATACAAGTTTTGAAGACACTTCAGATGACCCTGGACATAAACAATAATCTATCTGCGTGGCCGCTAGAGATAGTTGTGAAATGTTTTGAGCAACGAGTAATACTTATATCAGTTCAGTTGCATTACGTAATCTGCATACCTCTTTCTGAATACGTTATTAGATATCGGATCTAATAGGTGAGCTTGAATAATAGTTGACTGTTTCTCTACATCAACACGGACATTTGGGAGATGGAGAACGGAGCGTCTCATTACACAATTCTATAGGGGATGAGTGAGCTGTAATATTGTTGCAAGATTTGAGGATGGTTATGTATGGAAAACTACATTAGCAATTTGTTCCACCCACGTTAAACTTGCATCATTTCTAAGTAATGCACATATCGTTACCATTCATCATCGGTATATCATTTCTATCTGAATTAATATGGATTTCCAGTATTCACTATTCACCTAAGTATTTTATTTAGTAATTTAGTTCTACTTTTAATTTACGAATGTACTACATCCGAGATAATAATATTTTGAACTCACAAGCAATGAGCTCATGAATAATAAAATTTGTTTCAACGAATCACGATTGGCATAATTACCTCCGCCAAGGAGGTTAATGTTTTCGTCTTGTTTGTCTGGTTTTTGTTTGTCTGTCACCAAGATGACTCAAAAAGTTCGGAACCGATTTGGACGAAATTTACATGGATTGTTAGGTATGTTAGGAGGAACAGATGATTAACTTTTGATGAAGATACGTCCATCCATTTGTTTATTTGTCTGCCTAATTTTTCTTAATGTCACAACTCAAAAAGTTATTGATGGATTTTTATGAAATTAATGTGAGTTGTTAGGTATAAAACAAAGATTAAATGAACAAATTTTGGTGATGATCCGTTTGTTCGTTCGTTTGTCACTGTTTTTAATTTTATGCTCGTTAGCACAATAACTCGAAAAGCAATGAATGGATCTTTATGAAATTTGTAGGAGTTGTTAATAATGTTAAAAGGCAAGAATTGTTAAATTTTGGTGCAGATCGTCTGATTCGTTCCTATGTTTGAGTTGTGTTTGTCATAATGTTAGTTACGCAAAAAAATCAAAAAGTTTCGGAGGGATCTTTATTAAATTTGCAGGAGTTGTTAGTAATGTTAAAAGATATAAATGATTAAATTTTGGTGCGACGCGGTAGGTTCGTTCGTACGTTTGACTTATGTTTGTAAGCAACACAACTCAAACAGCTATGTAAGGATCTTCAAAAAAATGCAGAAACTGTTGATATTATCAAAAGGCACAAATGATTAAATTTTGGAGTTGATATAAAAGAAATTATGGTTTCAGAGCCAATTTGAATTTTTCGTTACCGTTGCCTTACTTTTGGAGTTATTCTCTCTCAGAGTGCTCTAGTTCCTCATATGGATGCTGTGTCCAACAAGGCTGGCGCCGCGCTGACCGCCCCGTTGAGATCTCTTAATAATAACATGGGAAATATGGGATGCCTCATGGCGTGAGACGATCTGCCGCGGTGAAGGCAAATTCGCCCCGGTGGAGGCAAATTCGCCCCGGCGGAGAAAATCTCAATGCCGTCATTTTATAGCCAGATAAGACTAGTTTTTTCCAGTACTAAAATCTGGCCATGTATGCAATTTGACAGCAATAACACCTTCTCTAATTTTCTTACAAATCCGCCAGTAACTTTTTGAGTTATGTTCTGGCAAACATAGTCAAATACACAAATGGCCCGACCGAGAATCAACATAATTTGGTCAGTTGTGTTTTTGAACATTTGGAGCAAATCTTTGTTTAAAGGACTGTTACGTCAGTAATGATAAACTCAAGCCAACGACTGATTGTAGACCGTTTATAATCATTCTATGCCTTTGCCTGTTTAGCTAGTAGTGGTTTTAAACTAGTATCTACTATTAGTATTGTTAACAATTCTTGTGAGTTTTATAAAGATCCGTTAATAACTTCTTGAGTAATTTTGCTAACAAACATACAAGCACAGACACAAACAAACAAACAAATAAATAAACACACAAACAGATCATCCAATATATTTAGTCAATTACTAATCGTAATATACTTAAAAACTCGTTTGAAATTCATGAAAATCCGTCCATGACTTCTTACTAAGAAAAAAGGGGCGGTACGGTTGAGCTGATCTTCACCAAAAGGTGATCATCTGTTGATCCTACGATGCCTAACAATTGCTATAACTTTCTCAACGGTCCTCCCATAACTTTTTCAGCAAAGTTGGCAACAGACAAATAAACAAATAGGCAAACAAACTCGACAAAAACATAACCTCTTTGGCGGAGGTAATAAAAATATTGAATAAAAATGGACGGAGCATGCTAAGTAATTTGACAGTATTACCGAGTTCACATTGGTCACTGTTAGATGGATAACTTGCTATTCATGCATTCGCTGTCCCATGAATGCCGTAATTATCAAGATTTTTGACAATAGCAATTGATCAACAATGTCAAATACCTCACTCTATTGATTATGAAAACATTAATAAATCTGTCACAAGATGAAATATTGCTGATGTTGTATTGGATTTTACACGAAAGCAAAGTTGTTGCCAGAAATTATACTCTAAGTCATAATGAACTCGGTTACCCTGTAGTGAACTACTTTTTCCAAAATTTTATTGACTGTTGACAGCGCTAATACAAATTGCTATATCGTTCGACTTACTCTACTTGAATTTCGGAATCACACTAGCATGTTTTAGAACATTGGTGTAAATTTAATTTGAGGTAAAATATTCACATATGAAATGTATTTCTTTCGACTGCAGCACGTACGCAAAATTAAAAAAATCTTTATTGGGACACGTATGGATCAGGGGAGAAAATATGCGGAGAAGCACTTTTTGCAAAATGCGGAAAGTAAAGAAATCTCGATTGTGGCGAAACAGTTCTGTCATACTGAGAAAATATTACTTAAGATTGTTTTAGCTATTTTTCGTATTAATATTTGTATGTATGTGCGCGATAAAAAATCAACTATCAATGAAGTTTTTTATAAAAGTATGATTATATTGAACAGGGAACTCCTGCCAGTGCTGGGAAGCTGCCCGAGACTCGTTTCGAAACAGCCATGGAATCGCGAGGTGAGTTAAGGGCACACCTTCGATAAATAAAAAGTTATATATGTATAACTACGCTGCCTACGCATATATAAATATATATATATAGGAGGCATGCATATGCCTTTATAATTAGCGAAGGGTAAGCATCATCATGCAAAACATTCATCAGTATTTAAAAATCTGAAATATCGAAAGAGTTCACTGCTTTATGATCACACTAATAATCATAACTGTTGCAATACATTCATGTATTGTAATGAAACGACAATATAACTACTAGTGTGTTTTATTCAAGGTAGGCGTTACCTAGACGACACATGAACTGCCTAATATACGGTATATACACTCGTACAAGGAACCAAGTCAAAGCTAGTCTAACAGCGTGGTTCCCTAAAGTCACATGACTCCTATTCAAACCAGACCTTACTCCTTTTAGCTATTATGGGATTACGGTAATATATATATTCTTATAGTAAAGGTATAACATAAACTAATAAAAATGCAATTATTTGTTTGTTCTTCAGCATACGCGGACTCCGGCTCCTGTTTCCGCCCTCCCAACAACGTCGATTTGGCCGATGGCGACTACGCAGTCATCAGCTCCCCAAAGTACCCAGATAAATACCCCTCCTTCTTCTTCCAGTGTGGCTGGAAATTCACGGTGGGTTTTCGATTTTCATTTTGGTAGAACTTTCCCAAACTAACAGGACCTCTGGCCGGCCCGCAAACTGTTTGCAATTTTAGCGTCCGAGACTGTCAAGAATTTTGCTAGGGAAGGTGAGCAATTGACTTTTTAATATACTTCGCTCTGAAAATAATGTGCAAAGTTTATTCTCAACATTATCATATTTGACATTGATTCTTATCTGCATGTTGCCCGAATGTCGTAGAACCGTAACTAATAACTACCCATCTTTATTTTAACTGGTGCTCATTTGAACGGTTGTTTTTCGACCTTTATCTTAGCTGAAAATCACATGAAAAGTAACTCATTTTTATCTTAACCTGACGTGATATGAATGGCTTATTTCTTGACTTTATCACAGTCCAGTAGCTAACCATTTATCGGTCAGCAGAAACATGTTCTCTTAGGAGTAGTAGTAAAGAAGTAACTATATGTAGGCACATCTTCGGTAATGGGTTCATGGTTAGTGGCTTTCGGCGTATGACCTCTTGGAAAACCATCTGGAGTTCCTCCAGGGGCCTACTATATACTTTTATTTTACATATTCAATAGGATTTTCATTTCACAATATATGATATGGGCTAACGTAGTAAATAATGACCAAGAGAGGTAGTGCTCTCTTTCTTATGCCGGACTGTAGCGTGTCTACCGACTGCGATGCTGATGAGTCCATGTGGTAATCAATAAGTTTTATTACTGCAGATGTAAGCTTCAATTCAGCTAGCATTACCGACGATACACTACTTACGCAGTGGATGTCTATGTTCCTGCACACATTTTTATGCATACGTATCTGCGGGTCACACGCACGTTTATACAAAGTTCTTAGAAGGAAAAGTTTGAAATTATTCCCTTTGGAAATCAAATCATTCCACTCTAAAGCGCGTGTTGCAGAACTATGAAGAACTACTTCTGTAGAGAATCTATAAAGAGGATACGACGGAATATATCTTAGCATCTTATATTGAATTTCAAGTGATTGCCGGAAGGCACTTCACACGGCAGACTTTTGTTCCGAATGCGCACTACTCAGACCAATTGCCTTGCAGTGTGTTTTTAAATACCACTGAATGTCTGTTAAATTAATAGACAAAATTTTAGACGTCAAGACGATTGGCTCAGCAAGTGTTCCAAGTCTAGTCTAGGCCATGCCATGAAATTTAGAGTGACTTGAAATTTAACAAGCTTTGCACATTCTGCCGTTTTAACAGACACAGTAATTCATTTGAACGCTGAGTATTAAGAATTGGGCTACAAATATTGTTGTTGTTCGAACCCAGCTTTTGAAAGCTGCCCGTCAGTTCTATTAAACTGAGAACCAGAGCAGCGGAGGTACTGAAAATCTAGCACCATAAACCGTAGACTTTACCTACAATAATTAAAAGTTGGTTAAAGCTTTTTACAGATAATCCTGGTAAATTCGAGAATTTTTTTTTATTCATTGGCGTTAGAAAACTACAACTCTGGCTCTGGAGAGCAAACTTTTCCTAATATCAAAAAAGTCATCATGGCGATGTGTGCTTCCAGATCTAGGTTTTTTCATTATCGATTTTATCCAAAGCCTCCAAAATAAATTTCAATTTCTCCTGGGAATAACGCCATTGATAATGTTCTTTAATATGCACATTGAGTTACTAAATCTTACCTTCTCGTAGGGTTGGCTCGTAAAAGCCAATTTCAACCAGTCTTTCTCGTGCGACACGTAAGAACAGGTTCTTTGCCTGCGTCCCGTTCAAGGCATTAATCTTCAACCAATCAAATCCATTACAAGATCTGAAGCTCAGTCATTCTCTTAATTGGAGAATCTGGCCGTCTCACGCGTCATTGGGTGGCTTTTAACACCAACAAAGAGAATCGAAGTAAGGATTTGCTCGCTTCAGTTTGAGGTTTCGGACCTTTAAGTTTTATTCAGATTGACTTACATGAGATTGTCAAGTCAATATTTTTGATCAACGATGCAAAATAAAAGGGGAAAAATCCGAGATTGTGATGACAAGTGCGTACTTAAATATTTAATAAACATTTGACCACCGCTGATGACCTTTCTACGATCGAAAAATTTTCATTAAATTTAGTTTAACTACGCTCTTGCAATCGCAATCTTGGATCTGTATATTGGGCCTATAATTTTCGATTCTGGGGTCGAAAACGTTCATTTGCACACCAAAATTGTTTCCCGTTGTACATGAACGCTAATTTTTTGGTCACGGAGTAGTCTCGATCTCGGAATACTCAATCACGAGAATAGAATACAGTAGTCTTTATCGCGGAATAGTTTCAATCACGAGAATAGAATAGGCTTGATCGCGGAATACTCTCTTTCGTGAATAATCTCATTTGTTGTTCCCCCAGGCGACAGGGAGCAGTAAACTGAGGGTGAGATGCAAGAGTGTGTACCTCAACTGGTTCACTACCCTCACCATCACGGATGGCAGCTCCTCTAGCTCGTAAGTAATTACAGTAATTATAATTGAAGAAAACTGACGTACCATTTGGCAGGACTCTCAACTAGACCCGTTGTTCCCGGACAGAAATTGGTCCGTGTGTATGGAAAGGGATTAATTTAAGTTACTTTGGAAGCATTCGATTGGTCCGTAGAATTAAGACGCCGAGGATTGAATAGTCTAGAACTCAGGACACGCGCGTTTGCTTTGCCACTTTGATTCGTCTTCCAGATGTAAAAAGAAGCCTAATTTTAAGTTGAGCCGTTGAAACTTCAATTGTACTGAACAAGATTGAGTTTGGGAAGTCTCAAATGAACAACTTTTAGCGCCAGCGCATGAAATCGATTAAATGGGTCGAAGCAAGCGCAACTGCTTCATGTTCCGGACAAACCAAGGCTCGAAGTTTTAAGTTTGTCTCCAAATTAAACTTGAGTCAACTTTATTCTAAGCAAATTACGTATCTCTAACAACACAGGACAAATTCAAAATCATTGCCAATAGAAATTTTTCTTCTTTACGAAAGTAAAGAAGATAGTGTTGGTGACCCAATGGGTCACGGGCAGTCTGTTATGCCCTTAAAAATCAATCTCAGCAGATAGCTGTTTTTCTTCTTTCCTTCGCTGGCCTTCAAGTGCTTTCGTCAACAACAACAATAACTCTGAGATAACAGGGTTACGAATTTCGGAGGCGTTTTGCAATGCCAATGCTAGGGTTAGGTGTGTTGTACCTGTGTCAGCCGCAACCTAAAAATGGTGTCGCCATCACAATCTTAAGGCAACGGGAGTTACACCGAAATCAACGGCTGGCCAGAGCCAACGACTATCATATAATGTATTATTTTGCTTATACCTGCGGTAGCAGCAGGCCTTGCGTGTTTGACTGTGTACTATTGGAGCCGAGATCGAGCGACGAGCCAGCCGAGCTGTCTTTGTGTTACCCGGCGTGCTGAGTTGGCAAACTCTCACCAACAGCACCATTACCACCACCAATAACTACTATTACCACCACAATCTGCCGCTACCACTACCACTGGTCTAAATGAAGACACGGAAATGAGCTCAGGTGCAGATTGCCCAGAATAAGCTGATCGATGCAGTGTACAGAAGTTCTATGCAATACAATAATATATAAAGCTAGTAAATCCAATTGCCTAAGTATATAAGAATTCTGTAAAGGATTATAGCTAATGAAATATCCGTGAATTTTACAGGTATAATTGCATCATCTGCATGTTTCCCAAGCACGTGGACAAAGAAATCCAAGCGAGCAGCACCACCATCACCATCACCAACAGCCTGTTCTTCTCAGCCCAGGGATTTGAATGTGTCGTGTCCGCCGGGACAGAGTTCTATCCGGATTGTTGTAAGTCTGCTTATGGGCCCCGAGACTTTGTATACCATTGCTGCTTGAAATATTGGATTTCTTAAACCATTGACCACACCATACATTGACTGGACACTGAAATCGAACCTCTCGCAATTGGGCCTGGAGGCCGATTTATGTAAGTGTTAATGAAATGAGTTCTAATAACCACAGAGACCTCAAACAAAGATTAATTTCTTTTTCCTACCATAAGGAATGCGTTGCAGAGCAGGGAATCTAAATTCACAATCATATATCTTCAGTAGGCGATATACATCATACTTTCAGGCACCAAAAAAATTGAAAATTCATCATAATTTCTAGGAATATCGAAATTTTATAGAAAAAAAGGCTCATAGGTACTACAGGTAATGTACTATACTTTATATCACATTCAATTGAGATTTTTCTAATGACGGATTGGAAGCAGTAACCTCAGAAATGTATGTACAGCTTTCGGTTGACCTCATCCCAAGAGCCGCAACAAAAGTGAGGTTACGAAAACCCAGTAACGTTAAAAAGTGCAATAAAACCACAGTAATACTAAATTGGTACCTACCAATGAACAAAAAACGCATGTTTAATTATGAGATAAAGATACTAAGACAGCCGGTAAAAGATATAACAATTTACGGCTGATACAACATTTCAGTACTGGAACCATCTAGAGCTGCACATCGTGATTGTCAATATCATTTCACATAACTACCTATGTATATTACACCACTCTGTGGTTGCCTGAGTTATATCACTTCATAGTTTCCTGTGTTGCATCACTTTTTGGTTGCCTAAGTTGTAACACATCTTGGTTGCTGGAGTTAAATCACTTTACGGTGGCCTACATTACATCACTTCGGGGAGGCCAATGATATATCACTTAACAGCTGTCAAAGCTACATCATTCCACGGCGGCCAGTGCTTCATCATTCAGATCGCTTCACAGCCGCCAATGCTAAATCACTCCACTTCTGCGAATGCTATATCACTTTACTACTACCAATGCTCGATCACTTCACTGCTCCCAATTTCAGATCATTCCTGGCGGCCAGTGCTTATTCACTTCATAGCTGGAGGGCTCCATCACTTTATGGCTCATGCTGCTCCAACTCACCTTTCAGCTCTGCAGTCTCTGATTTTTTCGCTTAGCCCAGAATGCTACCTGATAAATTTCATTAACATTTTCATCAGCTATTAACTTGGCATTTCTTTACAAATCGAAAAAGTACCACGAATTTGAGAATCTCCTGGTTTACAATATGAGACTGTTAATTTCACAAACTATTGCGAAATAGTTTTACTCTACTGCAAATATCAAAGGATGTCATAAACGGTGGCTCTAAGTAATTACACTTCAAGTCTTAATATTCTTGTGAATCTGTTGCGTATAGAAGTTTTTGAAGTATGCACAGGCTTGCCAGTCATTACTGAATGTAAAAGAATTAAGTCAAATAGCCTAAACAAAGTACGGAAAAGTAATGGGAGAAGATATTAAATGCGTCTACGGCACCGTGCAGTCAGACCCAAGTGCCGGACAGAAATTTGCCTTAGGGGCCTGTGTCCAGTCAATGTATGGTGTGGTCTGTGCCTAAATAATTAATACGTTTTCTCAATAACGCTTCTTCCAAGGATCTGCTCAGTGTACTCTTTATATCAGGGCTGTGGAGTCAGATGGTTCAAGTCTGGCCCCGAATTCGACTCGTTTTCCTCATCCAATTCCGATTCCGAATCCTGATTATCTCTAGGTGACTTCCTCCGACTCCTTCTAACAGTTAGCATTAAACTTGACCATTAATTTTGACAAAATACTCTTTACCAAAATATTGTTTATAATAAGGGAAGGAAATATTTCTGACATATACAAATATATTTTTCACCAACAGTATCATCTGGGACTTTAAGTTTTCAAAGATTTATAATTTATAAGTAGCTACCACAGACAAAAACTATTTACTCTATTCCAAAAATATACACCAACGCTACAGTGATTCCAGGAAGATAATGTTTGGCTTTTATGATGGAGTCCTGCTTTCTTTGAAACATTTGGGGTGTGAAATGAATAAATAGTTCATAAAATATAAGTAACTAGAATTAGTTAACACTCTTGGACCAAGTAGGTGTACTCAGTCTCAATAGTAAACTCATGGATTAGGGAAAAAATCGTAGATATTATAATATCGTCTATCATTTTTGCAACCGGAGACCAAAAGTTTTGGAATATATTCCAACATCCTTATATAATAAAACGCTCGGTGTTTTTTATTTATTTATTTCGTGTCCGCTCTTCAGGAAATAGATAGGCGAAAAATAGGCCAGGTTATGTATTTTATAATTGAGCTACGTTTTCGTAAATATCGATGACCAGGTTGCAGAAGATGGTGAAATTCGATATCTGAATGCACTTCTGTCTTGGAACACTTCTTCAGAGCGGACCTATACATATATGTAGCTCCTGGAGTCCGATTCTATACGTTTTTCTCTTAAGTCACGACGCATTAATTCGGCAGATGATCAACGGAGAACTGACAATGCGATGATGATGATAATAATGACATTTTTCTTCCAAGTCACGACGTATAACTTCGGTATATCGACTGAGCACTGACTACGGGCGGTAGAAAATTAGTTCATGGACAATAGACAATTAATTCTTATAGCTTACTGTCTTTCTCTCAGAGAAGAGATTTCGCTTCAGAGGCCAAAATTTCAGCACTTCAGTGAAGCAGATATTTGACTATGGAAGGCAGTATCAACGATACGGTGCACTAACATTGCATATAACCCGACTATAATAGCATTAAACTTTATTATAGTGCTTTACTTACGAAATGACTTTGGAAGACGCCCGTTTAATTAAGGAAGAGGATAGGGAACGTAATTATTATTATTAGTACTATTATTAACACTTCACGCCCAGGCCCCCACGGACACGTAGCATGACCCAAATGAAGCACTTTGCAACACCGGGAAGCCCGAAACGCTGCTAAAGGAAATCCAACAAAAAGCCATTATCAGCTGACTTAAACGCCTGTAGGCCAACACGACCGAAAGCCAATTCCGGCAATGAGTTCCAAACCCCAACAGACCAGGGTACGAAGCACCGACCGAACTGATTAGTTCTGCACCTAACATTCTTCAACGTGAAAGAGTGCGCACCGACCGTAGCACATGTAATTCTCCTAGAGACTTTGAGGGCAGGGACAAATGAATGTAACCAATCCCTCTCATTATCGTACACCTTATAAAACATACAGAGTTCAGTCACTTCTCTCCTGTGGGATAGGTTCACCACATCATCATCCGAGCACAGCCTGCTGGCCGAACTAATAAGTCGGTCCAACAGGCGTAAGTGACTGTTAGCAGCTGAAACCCAGACGGATGAGCAATACTCCAACACAGGCAGCAGAAAAGCATAGAAGTATCTGCGGACAACCTCACTGTCACCAAACACAGAATTCACCTTACGCAGGAGCCCAATTTTAGTGGAAGCACGTGACACCAGTCCTTAATATGCAGTTCAAAAGTAAACTTCTCATCAAAGACAATACCAAGAATCTCCTAGGAGTTAGACTCCTGAAGTAGAGTGTTATCTATCTCCAGATGTGGATGCTGCGGTAGAACTGTCTGAGACCGACTGATAATCATCGACTTGGTCTTACTAGCATTCAGCTTCATACTGCAAGCCGAGGTCCATGCACTAATTCATGATAAATTCATATTCAGAGACTGGGCGACAACATTGCGCATGCGGGGAGCAAGTATCACTGCTATCAAAGTAGAATCGTCGGCATAGTTAATTTTCGAATTTTGCAGCGACGAGAACATGTCACTTGTATACAGAACTAACAACAGCGGGCCAAGCACGCTACCCTCGGGGACGCCAGTCCCTGTAGTGTGCATTAACATCGCCCACAAAAATAAACGCTGATTTAGGATCCACACTGTGGATCGAAGTCATCGCCGTCAGCAGACAGTCATATAGAGAATCATCAGTTATGAGGCTCCAATATAAAGAGAATAAATAAAAATTCTTCAGACGGCCACACACCCTCACACCTATGATCTCATGACAAGCACATTCAAGCACAGACTGGTGGTACGCAAAGTAACCCTTCCGGATATAGACGGCCATGCCGCGGAATCCAGTCCCCGATCTCTATTGCCTGCGAAAAGGGGACTGAAGCACACGACATCAATACCACGGGACACAAAATCAAGCTCCGCGATGTTCGCATGCAGTCCTCTGATATTACAATAAAGGATACGACACCCCCGAGCTTGACTCGGTCCAGGGTTACTCTCCATATCACCACAAAGCAAGAGAGACAGGAAGATATAAACAGAAATATACAGGAATGTACAGATATATACAGAAATGTACAGAGTGGAAGAATGAAACCCCATACACGGAGGATAAGCAAGGCAGAAGTCCGGTCCACTCGGCAGAGCTGCGTGTTGAGTAAGGCTAACGCAACCCCCAGGTACGCCAGATTATGGGGGACGACATTCACAGTGGACATGTGGGTGCCTCCACAAACCTCCCATAGCCCTGCCGCTCACAGCACGGGATTAGCACAGAAGAGGAGAAAAAAGGAGAAAGTAGAAGAAAGGAGAAAAAGAAGAACGAACTAAATGAGAAAAAGGTCTCAATTGTGCCATCGAAAGGTAGGGAGGGTCGCTGACTATGGAATGCCGGTCACACGGCTATGGCAACAGCAAAATCATCTCCTCTCTGGTTGTCGTTGGCTCCATGGAGCTCATCCGCCTTCCATACGCATCTCCTCGCATGCGGGTTCCCATAATCCACCTTCTCAGGCTCATACGCCTGCCAAGCAGCAGCCGGGGGCCAATGAGAAGGGATGCAAGTTTAGTCGGTCGGAATTGACCCTGCGTTGGTGACCTCTTACGCCACGTGCAGGACGGGAGTGGAATTCTAAAGCCCCCACTCCAGGGCTCTAAGGAAGAATGAGACAACTTCACTCCTAAGAACGAAGACGAGCTACCAATGGAGCATTTATGCAACACAGTGACAAGAAAGACTTGAAGCAGAAAGATTGCAAAAGGGAATATAAGCTGCTAATAGACATGAGCAGGAAAATGTGGAAATAGTAAGTCAGAGAAGAGTGAAAATATATCGATTAATGCGTGAAATTTTTCACTCACGGGTCCACTAGTTTTTACAAATTGTATGTAGAAGACGATGCACCAGAATCACAGTTGGGCTCTAAATTCAGACTCAGACTCCTGGACTTAGTATATTTCCGACTCCGATAGCCTCAAACATCCTCTGACTTCGGCTCAGCAACCCTGCTTTAAATAGTTTTTTAAAATATTAATATCTCTCACACTGTGGGTACACCTGACCCGGTTTTCATTTGCCCCTATTCTAGAATTTCGAAGGTCTGGTAGTCTGAAGAGCAGGAGAAGCAGTTAGTGGTGAAAGTGTGAAAGTGTATTTGGGTAAACACCGCCGTACTTCCCCTCACCTATCGGTTCATAAGTGCTATATGCAGTGCATGTGAATTCGTTGCATCCGCGAGACGCAGTCATTTCGCCTAACAATTTCTTCCAAGAAAAATAAGTTTTTCACGCATATAGGCATTGAATCTGCTTTCTGTAGGAACTAAAATCTCTATGAAACTTGAACGCCTTGCGGCGTCAGACCATCACCCGCGGAGGGGGCAAATTGAACGAAGTCATGTTTGATGGCCAGCTAGTCCTAATTTCTCATATGGATGCTGAATCTAACAAGGCTAGCACCCCGTTCAGATCTCTTAATAATAACATAGGAAAAATGGGAGGCCTCGCGGCGTGAGACGATCTTTGGCGGTGGAAGCAAATTCAACCCGTTAGAGAAAAATTCAACGCCGTCATTTTTTATGGCCAGCTGAGACTAGTTATTTGGCATGGGTCACATCTAGGTCAACCCACCCAACTCCCTACAAAAAAATAAGAAGATTGCTACACTCCTTCGAACACTTATTGGGTGGACAGACAAATATATGTATATACATATAAATATATAAACTTAAATCTTCAACGAAAACATTATCACTTCTCTCACTTTGTTCGAGGGGGATAATTACTAGTAGTAGGATTGAAACCTAAGTCATTCAGAAATTTTTATCATAGTATACCACGTGAACTTGAAGAAATGCTGTATAGGCGATCTATCATGTATCGGAATTCCATTAGTTAATGTTTTTATTGACAAAACTGCTACTCAACATTACTGTTAACGGTACGGTTGTCGATCGAAGTTAATTAGTTTTAGCTAACTGATAACGATAGAAATTTCGGGAATCTCATAAAATACCTTGTGTGGTGTAAATCTTTGGACGATGGGGTAATACTAAGCGCTTATAAGCCTGCAATAATTACTCAAATCAATCATAGACCTGTCTGATTAACTAGCCACGTAGTGAAAACGTTCAAAACGGTATTTCGTAAATACCCAGTGCACCAATAAAATTATTGTTTTATTGGTTCTCATTCCTTTCACCAACACGGTTCTCAAATCGTCCGAGAGTACAAACACTGTCATTAGGACTTTCCAAGCTTATTCCGGTCATTCGCGTTCCACACTTCCCCTCAATAACATTTTGGTTCCAAGATAGTATATAAAATAAATTACTAGATTTCGACTTTTGTATCCTTGATTTCAAGTTCTGAGAGTGGGAAGTTGATCCCGAAACGTTAAAGTTCATTATGTCGATACTTTCGTTAATCTTGTGAAACTTTCCTTAGTTTAGAGCACTGTATATTTATTACGCCCTCACTTAGAGTTTGCGGTTCAAGCCTAGTCGCCGCTTTTCTGCAAAGATATTGATGATATAGAAAGAATGTAACGCACAGCAACAAAACTGATGCCCCAGATGAGTAACAAGCCCCTATACAAGCGTAGTTCTCACGAACTTTAACTCAACTCTCTCAAACAAAGACGACTCAGGAATCAGCTATTGAAACATTCAAATAATTGAATGGTTTAACGACGTTTCTACGGTGGGACTTCTCGACAGAGATGATGAAAATCGCCTCCGATACGTAGAAAAGTCAAACACTAACAACGTAGAGCCATGGCTAAACTACGTTAACAGGTTGACTCACGTGCATGTCGGGTTGCCAGCCCCGCCACTTCATCTCAGCTGTGACGTCACGTGGGGAGATAGATTCCAGTCCGTGTTCATTTTTCCTACCCGTCACTTGCTTTATAAATACAGTGAGCGAGAGCTTACATGGAGGAGAAACAATGGTAATCATTTTCACACAGTCACAGCTCTTAACTTTATCGTGCAAATATCCGTTTGTGAGATATAATGTAATAGAATGTCAAATAAATGAGCTCAACGACGAAGGAATCAAGTACAGCAACATAGCTACGACTTCTTCGGCAATATATTAACATAGGTTGTTCCTCGTCACCACATTACTGTTTTATATACTAGTGCACTCCACTGTCAAAAATAATAGCTAAAGAACACGTTTTAAAAAACAATTAGGATACAGCGCCAAAATCATATCGCAATTGAAAATTGAAATTGGTTCAATTACTTTTATAGACGGTGTATTGAACACTTTGCTCACTGTTAACGTATGTAGGAGTGTAAGTTAATATATAATCTCTCAACTAAATTATTGCGTAATAGAGCATTAATAAAGGAACAATTACCAGCAAAGCAATTGTAAGTCACATCGCACTCAATTTTCCATGATTTTTGTCGCTGCATTGCTACCGAAAAGTCTCACTTGAACGTACATCACGTGGGACGGGACTTGAAAGCTCTAAAAGTAATTTTTAAGCACAAATTCAAGAAGTTGAGCTTTGAATTTATTATATTAAAACATTAAGGGGCTTATCTTAACAAGAAAATTCAATTGTCAAGCGGATAGGTGTGATTTGCCGGTCTCAGCATTAAACATCTCTATATATTCCGAAGAACGAGCACCTCCTCTCTCACGTCGATGTCACACGCTATTCAAAAGAACGAGTATCGCCATCTTTTCGTCCAAATGTTTTGATTTGCCCATTTAAATATAAATAGCACACACTTGCAAACGATTTTGAATTGTAATTCTCTCCAGATATAATGATACGTCGGACGGTTAACTAACGGCACTAGCAGAGTAAACTGAACTGACGGTAAACATTTTCACGCCATTTGTTGGCAATCTCAAAGCTATGTTTAGAAGAGTTCAACA
>LQNS02276499.1:3143636-3157350 GCA_001587735.2 Parhyale hawaiensis
ACAGCTTTTTCATTCTACATGCAGTATTTATCTTATCTTTATCGAGCTCTCTCCGCCCCTCTGACATTCCCAATCAATTACTTGTCCTAAATTTGTCTAATAAACTCTACTGACCACGTTATTATCTCACAATTCCCAGTATTTACCTTCTTAGTTAAGTAGTTACTTGCTCACCTCAGACATCTCCAACATTACCTCAATGCACTTACTCTCCTAAGATTCACTGTTACTAATTTCACTTGTCTAGGCGGTAGTGCGGGTGTAGAGCAACTACTCACCATCTTGTGCTGCTGCAGGTGTATGGTAGCATCACGTTCCTATTATCCACCTGGAATGCAATGGGAGTAATTACTATAACCGTTCAGAGTCAAGTTCTCACTCTGGCTAGTTAAGCTTTTGCTGTTTTCCTGCAAAAAGGGTTTTGTCTACCCGCTGTAAAAAGGTTTGTGGGGAGATGGTAGAGGCCGAGTAATGCAAGGTCAGCAATGCTATTCTTAGATGTGGGCATTTCAATCACTTGCGACGCAAGAGCAGGAGTAAATAGGAGCAGGAGGTTGGCGGCCCTCAGCTGCTTTTATCTTAGGCCCGCATTTGACCGAAATCTCCATTGTGGCTTTGTCCAGGAAATTATTTTAGGTACCATTGGTCTAAGAATGGAAGTTCAAATTTGTGCCGGTACCCAACGGTAATATATTGCCGTCAACTTACTATATAATTTCTGTGAAGGTTAGAGCACGAACACACCGTTAGGTCACTAGTTCTTCCTTGCTGGGCATTAAGAGACGATATCGTAAAATATTCAACAACACGCGGAACTATTTTACATTAAAGCTTGTTAGGTGCCAAACTGATTGGTTGGGTCGGAACTTCATGGGAAGGGACTGTGCGGATGGGAAATTCATTACCGAGCCCTGAGTTCAGCCGTAAAGTTTCACTGGTAATCAAGTCAGCCATGGGTGTGTTTAATTGATTCTTCTTGGCAGCGTTGTGGGGTCTTGGGGATGCTTAGTGCTGCACTTGTATTTTCATTAGCCATCCATTGAGGCCTTGTCTACACACAATAATGCCCTGTATCTTAGCTATGAAATATAAGAATGTGTATATTCTAAGTCAGACTGTTCTTCCGGAGACCTATTCATCTATAGTCCCTCCCCCATGGTCTGGTGAAAGCGTAACGTGCAGACGGACGGATGGTTAGACGGACTGAATGGTGGAGCCACTAGCAGAATAATGTCATAGAAATTCGTGCGCTGAATGCATAACTGTCTATAAGGTTAGAGAAGTAATAAATTATGAGGTTTTCTGCGCTGTGTACTCAATGGAAGTTCACACCCGACAGGGAGACTCCGGAGGACCGCTCATCGTGTCGGCCGGCAGGTACTACGAGCAGATCGGTGTGGTGTCCTGGGGCTTCGGCTGCGCTGACGACACGCCGGGAGTTTACGCCAGGGTTACCTGTAAGTCACGTGACCATGAGTTGCCAAGTATACCTCAGTAAACTTCTTGGTCACCTCAGAAAGTGGAATGGTAAATAACTAGTAGTGGCCAAAATTTCATTTCAGTAGTCCATAGATTCGATTAACAGCAACAATCACGTGATGACCCACGGAAAAAATGAAGTAGAGTGTGACTGTGTCAATTAGTGAATCACGAGTGGCTGTAGCGAGACGCTAGGTCCTGTTTACACGACAGTCCAAGGTACGTGTTCCCTCTTCCAACTAAGCGGCCGAATGCGTGGCTGCGTCCATTTAAACAGAAGAAAAGTGCACAGCTTTTATGGTTATAATTGAGTGCAAAGTTTGAAAAGAACATGGGAAACTTTGTAAATGAGAGTTGCTTCGCAGACTGCTGTGATAGCTAACATTTGAGTAACTATGAAAGCAAACAAAAAGTGTACTCACAGTGTTACAACATAATTTTCAAATGCTGAATCAGGAGAACTCGTTCATTCGACAGTCGTCTGAACTCATTTCAAGTCGATCTCGTGATAAGTGCGCTGCTAGTCATATCTCTAAACAATTTATGTGTAAACGACTGGCTTCCAGAGCGTCTACACCGCACCTATGTACATACAAAATATCTTACATACTGGTTCATGGTTGTTGCTAGATGAGAAAATAAATGTTTTATTATTATACTACCTATTATGTAACAAATCTTTCCTCTAAGAGGATAGAATTTTCACTAGAGTTGAGTTTCAGTTAGCTTTGGGTTATGAGTTACTTGCTATAACGCTGATAATTTCATTTACAGACCTGTACAAGTGGATTAAGGAAAACTCCTTCAGCCCAGAAACCTGCAGACGTCCCGGCCTGCTTTGAACGACGGCTCCAAATGACGTATACGCCCGTAACTGTTAGCTTAAATTAGCAAAGGGCGCGTTGGATTCGCACACTTGGATCAAATAACGTAATTTCTGAGCTTAGACCCGTCCAAAACTTCGACCTTTGAAGCTAAATTCAGTATTTTTGATCTAGTTTTCGGCAATAATTGTACGAAGCAGGAGCGAGATTTGAAGTTCATATCAGGCGTAATTTATTGACAATTAACGCTTGGATCTTAATCCTAAACTCAAGATCGAAGTTTTGGGTAAGAATAAGAAATTCGCATAAGATACCGTATATGTTCCGGTATCCCATTTATGACGTTGAAAATTTTAGATTGATTTGACCAGCAGTTTCTCTAGGGCTAGCTGACTTATCACACCCTCTCACTGCATGCTAAACCTATCTGATTTATCATAAACACAAATGGAAATTTGCAAGTGTACCTGAAAGATGTCTAATTAAAATAAAAAAATTGTTAATCAACCTGCAGTAATGACAAGCGAACGTATATGATGTTAAGCAAGCCTGAAAGGTCCGTAGCTTGGCTAAAAGACCCTAATTCTGCCTGAAAAATGATTTACAACGCTAAACATTCCTAAATTAGACTGACAGATGCGAGGTTAGGTTTCTCCGGCATTTGTTTATCCGTCTGTCTGTTAGCAACATAAGCCAGAAAATAAGTAATTATTGCTGCATCTTCAGAAAAGTGAGAAAAGCTTTTAGGAATGTCGTGAGGAACAAATGATCATGTTTTGATAATGGTCCGCCAACCCGTTTATATGTTGTTTACATATCTGTCTTGCAACTACATAACTCGGGAAGTTATGGATGGATTCTCATAAAATTTTCAGGAGCTGGTAGGAATATAACCAGAAACAAATGATTCCATTCAGGTGATGATCCCCCTTATATTCCTGATACTGGGTTATTTTGAAATTTTTGTTTTCATTACGTGGCTTGGCGTAGGTCTCCGCTCTTGGTGTGCATCTCTAGTTATTACCTTCGCCAAGGAGATTATGTTTTTGTCTTGTTTGTTTGTCTCTTTGTATGTCTCTAAGATTACTCACAAAGTTATGAACGGACATTTACGAAATTTACAGGGATTGTTAGGTATGTTAGCAGTATCAGATGATTAACTTTTTGTGAAAATGCTTTTATTTGTTTGTCTAGTTTTTCTTAGTACCATAACTCAAAAAGTTATTGACGGATTTTTATGAAATTTCTATGAGTGTTAGGTATATTACGAAGAGTCAATAGCCAAATTTTTGTGATGATCTGTTTGTTCGTTCCTTTGTTGGTCGCGATGTTTGATTTTATGCTAGTTAGCACAATAACTCAAAAAGTTATAGATGAATCTTTATAAAATTTACAGGACTTGTTAATAATAGTAAATGACACAGAAGATTAAATTTTGGTGAAGATCGGTTGGTCCGTTTGTGTGTTTGTCATAATTTTTGTTAGCAGCATAAATCAAAAAGTCATGAACAGATCTTCATGAAAAATAAAGATACACTTAATACTTTTGAAAGGTACAAATGACAACATTTTAGTGTTGATACAAAGAAAATCGTGATTTCAGTACCAATTTGAACTTTTTGTTACCGTTGCCTTGCTTGGTGGAAGCATGCGCTCTCAGAGTGCTCTCTAGTCTATTTATGTATTTCTTCTGTGCGTGTCGTGTGCATTATTTTTAGACTGTTACTAGACCTGAACTTTAGCATTAATAATGAGTCTTCCAAAAAACTTCTTTGTAGAGAATTTTTTTTAAAGATAACACGGTGGACGCCATCAAATACAATCCGCATTCGGGCAACTGGAATGTTCTGGAGTACACGAGTGTTGACGAGAAAGACTCTTTTTATTTATATATGTACTTTGCAGCGATTTTTTTCATAATATCAGAAATATACAGAAGCACTTTAGATTGATGTTGCCTTATAAATAAATATACGTATAACTGGATTTTGTCTTTTATTTACATTGCAAGATTAAGGGCCCATGAATTCGATTTACCGCTTCTCAACCAAAAGAAGAATGAGAAGCACAATAATTAAAGGAACAGTTTCAGCCAGGTAAGAATAAGTGCCGCACTAGACACTTAAGCAACAGAGCAAAGGCTTTTTTTTCTTGTTGCAGTGACATTGTTAAATAATTTGTAAGCCTGTTGATGGGTGCATACTACAAATTTTTGAACATTTTTATCAGTGATATTTCTTTGAGACATAAAGTTATTGTTTGCACGTTAATGACTTGATGAGGACACAGTGCAGCAGAGGGTTATGATGAGGCAAACTTGATGATCAATTTCAAAATAATCTAATGAGGTCTCATTCACCGTTTCTGCAATTTCTACGTCAGCTGTCGCTGTGCCATTCTGGATCAAGTTTTAGGTGTTATTAGCAAGCCGATTATGCTTGAGTTTACTGAAATTTCACCCCTGTTCTAGCATGATGAAAGCCTGAAAATCAGTAATCAGAGGGACTAGTCAATAGCTCAGGACGTAAGTTTCAAACAAGTCAGAGCTAAGCAGCTTAGATTAGTTTGATGTAAGAGAGTGAATGAACCACACCATTAGTGAATGTTGTTCAAATATTAAAAGGTTGCCAACTACATCTAGAGAGCAATAACCAGTAAAGGAAGAGTAATGACGAGGAGCAGTAACTGCAGAACGTTGAGCGGGTGCTGTACTGGCAACACGTTTGTGTCTTCTCTGTGTGTCTCAGGGCTGCCAGCTACTGTCTGTTCCCTCACTATCTGTTCAGCTTCTGTTCAAGGTGGTTGTTTCGTGTTGAGCCGTATATGAAGCTGGTAAAATCTAATAGTGGAGGTTCTGGCATGCTGCGCGCTGTGTGTTGTATCGAGGACTAAAACAATATTTAATTTGTCATTAGCAGCTCACTGTACAAACGTATATGACTGAAAAAAAAAAAAAATCTTCGTTTCAGCTAATCGAACCAAGTTCAGTAACTATCATTATTAGTTTATGGTGACTTAGAAATTGGTTCAGAAACCATGACTTTATTTATATCAAAGCAAAATCCAATAATTCGTGCCTTTTGATAGTTTTAATAGTTTGTGTAATTTTCTTGTAGATCTTTTGATAACGTTTTGAGTTATGCTGCTAACAAACATTCTGACGAACATTAGTCAAACACACAAACAGACCAACCGATCACCACCAAAATTTAATTATTTATACCTATCAACATTATCAACATATCCTGTGAATTTCATAAAGATCCATTCTTATATTTTTGAGTAATTATGTTAACAAGCATTAAATCAAAAAAGCGACAAACAAACGGGCGAACTAATTGGTAATCATAAAAAATTTGGTTATTTACCCTTCGTAATATACCTAACAACATACATGTAAACTTCATAAAAATCCGGGCCTAACTGTCTGAGTTACGATATTAAGAAAAATAGGCAGACAAACAAATACATGAACGGACCTTCACTAAAAGTTAATCATCTGTTACTGGTGCCATACTTAACAATCCCTGTAAATATAGCTATGATCCGTTCGTAACTTTTTGAGTTATCTTGGTGACAAATAAACAGACAGACAAACACAACAAAAGCATATTCTTCTTGGCGAAGGTAGCAATCTGAATTTGAATTTTGAAGCTTACGTAACAACACCATCTCCAGTGAAGACATTTTGTAATCGAAAAGGAATGCTTATGAGAATGGATAAAAAAGTAAAAGAAAGCTAAATAAAGTGATGCATTTTGTGCTGCAAGCATTGCATACAACACGCGATGAAGCATCGGAAGCACTCGATGATTTGTTGACAAGAAATCTTTCATTTTCCAAGTTCAAGAGAACGACGTAAGAACCACAGCCACTATGGGAATGGAGTGGGCGCCAGAAAATGACGTGTCTTTAATATAATCAAAAAACTTATTTGTTGTTAATTATGAGCTGGAATTTTCTATTATCTCATTCCCTTCGACATCAGTAGTAGACTTACCTACATGTATGATCCTTGAGCTCGTGTCTGAATGATGGACCACTCATGAAAGTAGCCGGCTGTGTATTTTAATCTATTTTATGGGAAAGACAGCATGAACAATTAACCCTTTCTCTCACAGCCTGAGCTATGTGCAATATTTTGAATTGGAATATTTCTATGAAAAAAGTAGATTAATTTACGAGAGAAGGCAAGCTGTCCACATTTGTCATTTCCAATCTTCAGAGCTGTGTTGTCTATAACGCCGGATTCTCACTGTAGTAGTTTGTTTCCAGTGAAATTGTGCAACGGGCTTGACCGCTGAACCATTTTATCGTAGACTTCACTGAACGTCGACCTAATGATATGCTAAAAATTAGCAGTTAAACTAGTTGGTTTCTATAAACGAGGGCCGCTGCTGAAATGTTGCATGTTTGGTTAAAGTTTAAATAAATTAGTAATAAATTAGTAGAACTAAAAGCGCTAATGGATTCTGATTACGTTGAAGCTAACGAACGATTCGGACGCTGTAACAGGCCTGACGGCTTCAAAAGACTCTAATATTAGCTGTTAAATGCTAATAAAATAGAAACAACTATTGAACCAATTTTCACATACTAGGTCTCTTTGGTTACAGAAATTAGGTTTCTTGCAAACCATTGTTAGGGTTCTTTTCGATTGAAAAATATCTGCTTTCAGAAAACAACATTGCGCCAAGAAGTCCAAATGGTCTTCCTTGGAATCCAAAAACACTGGGTAAAATATTAATTACTAAGTAAATGTAAATTTCTTTTACTAGAGAAATCAGATATGGTTGGATATTAACATTTACAAGAAAAATAATATCGAAATAAAATTTTATTATTTATTAAATAAAAAGACACTAAAACTACTTCCCTTGACTTCCATATTCTTGCAAATTCTTGCGTAATTGTGACCACATTTTCCCCATTTTTCCTCATTGCTCTTCTTACTATCGATTTATCGTTTTTAAGAAATTCAAAATTTTCTGATTTCACGCCATGCGATTTCTTTCTATGGAGTTATGCTAAAAATAAAGTTATTGCCATTCGATCAAGTAGCTAACGAGTTCTGAGGGAGAGAAGTGAACACGAGTTTGAAGTTCTAAAATAATACCTCCTTGGTGGAGGTAATATAAACACGTAATCAAAGTTGAAGGACTTTTAGCACAACATACATTTTCCTCGTAACTCATGAAGGTGTCCATTTTATGAAATACCGTAAGAACAGTTTTGTTCATTTTATGAAATCCGCAGCAGAATAATTGTGGATATCATGAAACAATAAAATTTTTGCTTGTTCCCAACTATGTATTACACAGTGGAACAAATAATTTGTTGCTGGAATTTTTTTTATCTGCATCTTCATTCAGCCTCCCTTTGTGACTCCAAACCCTTAGATCTTTTTGGTTTATCAAATGCCCATTTTCGGAAAATCACGTCCTGCTTCGTTTTTGACCGAGATCAATGCCATTCCTGCCAGACGCCCACTGGGAACAAATTCAGACGAGTCCGAAATACATATAATGCTATTCCTGAGAGACTGTTCACGTATATTTAAACTAAAAAAATCTGCTAGCGAAATTCCAGTTGCAGGTTTAAAATCAGTGTCCAATAGTGACCTAGTAGCACTTCTTAAATTAGTAGTAACAGGGAAACAAGAAAATTTTGTTGCCCTTTGTGTTTCGACCAACTAACTAATAACACTTGAACCATGATGAAGATTCAAGAGATTTTATACAGTGATTCGGATGATAATTTACTGGAAACGATAGTGTTTTCTAGCTAGAATTTAATTTATGAAAGAATGCTCGAAAATGGGAAGTATTCGGCAGAACTCTTCTAAAAATCCATGGAAAAATGAAGGCAATAACTGGCACACAAAATCAAACCCACGGCTACTATCTGGGTCACGCATCACTCTCGCAATAAATTCTGTATAATATTTACAATTCCATTAAACTATGTGAAGGATAAATTGAGGTTCGTGAGTATTGAGGCCGAGGTCAGAACACTTTCACTTATACGACAGCCACGCACACCATCCAATCAACTTGTACGCATGGTTTAGTTTCCGATTTAGTGTTTGGTTAGTATTTAGTTCAGAAAACCTTTGTAAACAGGTATCAAAGTCCAACTTAAAATTATACTACTTGTATGCCTTAGTTAAACTACATCTGAGTATATTTTGTAAATAAACAAAACTGAACAACATGAGTTATAAGTTATTCAACTTTTATGATTTAGTTAGAAGCTGACGTACTTTTGCATGGATAACTGAAGAATCCAAAGCAGAAGTTCTAGCACTTATTACCTCAGCCAAGGAGGTTATGTTTTCGTTGGGTTTCTCTATCTGTCTGCTATTCTGTCTGTGTGTATGTCTGTCACCAAGACAACTCAGAAAGTTATGGATAGATTTTGACGAAACTTGCATGGGTTGTTAGGTGATAACTTATAATTAACTTTTGGTGAAGATCTGTTCATCCGTTTGTTTTTCGGCCCATTTTTTGTACTACCCTAACTTAAAAAGTAATGAACGGATTTTTATGAAATTTACTCGAGTTGTTGGGTTTATTACAGAGAGTAAATAAACAAATTTTCATGATGATCTGTTCGTTTGTTTGTCGTTGTGTTTTATTTTATATTTGTTAGCGCAAAACTCAAAAAATTATAGATAAAGCTTTACGAAATTTTCAGGAACTGCTAGTCATGTTAAAAGACATAGTTGATTAAATTTTGGTGATGTTCGGTACTTCCGTTAGTGTGTTTAACTAATGTTTGTTAAAAGGTTTGTTAGCGCAATAACTGAAAAATAATGGATGAATCTTTATGAAATTTTCAGAAATTGTTAGTCATATTAAAATCCATAATTGATTAAATTTTGGTGATGATCGGTTGGTCAGTTTGTGTGTTTGACTAATGTTTGTCGAAATGTTTGTTAGCGCAATAACTCAAAAATTATGGATGGATCTTTATGAAATTTTCAGGAATTGTTAGCGATGTTAAAAGATATCATTGATTAAAATTTTGGTGATGATCGGTAGGTCCGTTTGTGCCTTTGACTAATGTTTGTTAGGGCAATAACTTAAAAATAATGGATGGATCTTTATGAAATTCTCAGCAGTTTTTAGTCAAGTTAAAATACGTAATTGACTAAATTTTGGTGGTGATCGGCTTGTCCGTTTGTGTGTTTGACTTGTGTTTGTTAAAATGTTTGTTAGCAGCATAACTTAGAAAGTTATTAACGGACCTAAAAAAAAAAAATACACACACTGTTAATATTATCAGAAGGCGCAAGTGATCAGATTTGGTGTTGATAGGAAGAAAATCACGGTTTCAGAGCCGATTTGAAGTTTACGTTACCGCTGCTTTGCTTGGCAGAGGTATGCACTCTAGAGTACTCTAGTTATTACTAAATTTAAACAGTTCACACAACTTGAGAAAACTTAAGTGATCTAAACTGCTCCCTGTCTGCGTACTACCGTGGGTTTACCGACCATTGCCATCAATGGCGAGGGTCGGGGGACACAGATTGTCGCATGGAGCCTTCCGCCACTGGCATCATAGCTTTCGACGATCGGTGGTCGACTATAGCTGTATACTCCTCTGGCGCCTGTTGGCATATATCTGCATCATAAACCAGCGCTTGTGGGTCTCCCAGCTGGGGATACGGTCAAGTTGACTTTACCTTTACCTCTGCCTAAACAAAATTAAACAGTTGATGGCTAAAGTTTAAAAGCCGAATAATCACAAAGTCTTTCACAAAGTTGTCACAAAAATACCTGTGGAAACAGATCTTCTTTCCCCGCTGTCATATTTCACGCAAAAATAGAACCAAAGGCCAAAGTTACGCGTCATTCGTCTTGGAGCGTTCATTACTCGGCGGACTGGTGCTCTTCATGAGTTTGCCTTGGAACCGCTACGATGCCGTACGGGCCAGTATTCCCGTTCGTTTTTTCCATCGTGTGTGGATGTTTGGAATGGTCTTGATGGCTCTGTCTTTGCNTTTTTCATTCTTTTGTTTTCTCCACCCGCTGGGCTGGTTGCGTGGGGGTTTGTTAACCTCATGGAGTTTCTCCGTTCCTACGTCGCCAGCCTGGTGTGATTTAATAATAATAATAAATCCTCCTAAAGTTATGAAACGGCGTTGTCGCCAAGACTTTGTGTACACCACAAAAAGTTAAAAAAATGGTAACTGCCAAATAAGTTTTCTCTGCAAGAATCATGCAACTTCGAAGGAAATAGAACTCAAAAACCGCGCATTTTTCTGCTATTCCAAGGGCACAGTAACAAATTTGGACTAGTGGCTGAGCGAACGTGTTTATATGACTGACTCGCTCTAATGTGTTCAACTAACCAGAAATTAGGTGTACGTGCACGTCAGTATATTGTTGACTGGACCAAGAATTTTATGGTTCAGGGTAAAAAGATGGGAGAAAATTACCCACGAAAAACAGTTATACGTAGGCCTAAGAAAATAGAGCATTAGCACAGACACGCAAATGCAAGTTAATTATATCCGCCGAGAAGGTTATGTTTTTGTTTAGTTTATCTGTCGGTCTTTTGTCTATCGCCAAGGTAACTCGACATTTCATGGACGGATCTTTACTTAATCTACTGGGTTTATTAGGTATGTTCAGAGTAACAGATAGTTAATTTTGGTAAAGGTCCGTTCAAATACTTGTTTATGCGCCTCTATTTTCTTAGTCCATAATTTAAGCGTTATAGACGGATTTTTTTTATGAAAGTTACAGATATTTTTAGGTAAATTACGAAGAGTAAACGACCAACTTTTTATTCAGATCGATTTATTTCACCGTTTGCTTATCTCTGTGTTTGATTTATATTAGTTAGCAAAATCACCCAAAAAGTTATGAACGGATGTGTATGAAATTTACAGGAATTATAAAGCCCCCTGCCCACGTAATAACTTACGTGGCCTCTAGCAGCCTAGAGGGAACTGAACTAGTCTGCCTGCGTAGTCGTGGCAGTGACTTCAGCATGACAATCATCTAAGAAGTATTCAACACCGTGTACTTACTCATTCCTCAATTAGCAATCATTTTAGACTAAAACTGCTCATATTCAAGAGCAATAGTTGCAAATTCACCATTGGCCCTTACTATGGTGTAAATATTGCAGCAGTGACTGAGACTTTGAATAATATTTTACACACTTAAATTTTGCTCAAGCTGAAGCCGTGTCGCGGCCACGTAGGCTATACGGATAAGTTGAGTTGCTTCTAGGCTGTTAGTGGCAGCAAGAATTGTTACGTGAGCATTGGGCCTTAGAAGACATACCGTATGTGATCAAATCTTGGTCACGATCTGTTCGTCTTTTTCGTTGTTTGACTAATGTTTGACAGAATGTTTGTCTGCAACCTATCTTACAAAATTATTTATAGATCTTCATAAAATTTGTCGCAATTGTTGGAAAAATGTTGAAACATACAACTGACAAAATTGTCGTAATGATTGGCTAGTCCGTCTACATATATCTGTCACGGTTCTCTGAGGGTGGACGGTCCCGTATATCTCTCGCAGGCCGTCTAGCATGCGTAAATCGGCCTCCTCTGACGGGCCGGGGCAATATGATGCCTCTGCGGACAGTCTCGGTATTACGCGCGGGCCGTCCGGCTTGCGATAAGCGGTCTGTAGCTGTCGGCCGTAGCGGCTTGACTAGCGTGGGGATCCCTCATTACACGCCAGACCCTGGAAGACCGAGGGCGCAGCCGTCGCAGTGTGATTCCGCTAAGGCTTTAGCGGAGGAATCCTAGGAAGGAGCACTCCCACGGAAGGATCCTAGGAAGACCTGGGAGGGCTCTTTTCGCCGTATTTAGTCCGCTAAGGCTAACCTGTGGTGCGAGAGCGGTCTTCCTTACAGGTTACCAACTCAGGCGTAACCTGTTCTTCGAGAATAACTTAGCAAGAGGTTTAAGCAAAAACAAAGTCATTTGCTAGTTCTATCACGGACTATCTTGCAAAAATCGCATGTCCTACCGGCTCACTCGTCGCACAATAGATGATCAAAGACAAAATATTACTTAATTCTAGAAACCGCACTAAGTTTGTACATATACAGATACAAATTTAATATAATACTCATTAAAGTTGCTCATATAAATAGTTGTTTCTACCGTATACAGTGAACAACACTAGAGAAAAAAGATGAACGTTAATATATATTCCAGCGGTGACGTAGCCAAGTTACAGGCGTGCGCGACGCGAGTCGAGCCGCAGCACGTATGACAGGCAGTAAGTACACACAGCGGCGGCAGCCTACTGCGCTGGAAGGGACACTGCGGCGCAATGGACCCAGTAGTCCTAGGCCTACTGGGTGTCGTTAGGGATGACTATGTTGTTGCTATTTTTAGCGAGCGGATTCCAGATGGATTGACAATATATTTGACTAATGTTTGTCAAATGTTTGGCTGAACGTTAGTCAAAGAGTTACGGACGAGTCTTGAAAAAAATCACAGTCGTTATTATTGTCAAAAGGCAGAAATGACTAGATTTTGGTGCTGGTAACTAGGAAATCATAGTTTCAGAGCTAATTTGTATACTTCGTAATGTATACTTCGTTGGCAGAGGCATACGCTCTGAGAATGCTCTATAGTCTGACCCTTTTATCAAGGCAGTTCGGTCGTGGTCAAATTCCTCTATAGCGGTGCCAATTCTATGTATTTCTGAGATTTCTCTATATACACGTTGTGGGTGGGCTAAGATATGGGCCGAATGAAATCTCAGAAATACCCATAAAATTTGCAACGCTGTAGAGGAATTTGACCACGACCGAACTGCCTTGATAAAATGGTCAGACTATAGTCAGTTTTTGTTTTGTTGTCTTAAACCTGAATTTAAATTGTTGATCGGCTACCTATATTTGTAGAATCGTTGAATATTCGGTGACAATTTGCCTCCAAAAATACAGTATAGGTCCTCTATTTTATGGAAGTCGGGAAACTATATACATATTTGTAAAAGGTGATAAGTTACTGATAACAATAGTGAGAAGGCAACATGTAAGGTTTTAAAATAAGTTTTCGCGTGGCACGATGAGAATAGGAGTACACGGTCGTGTCGCCTTAGAGTACATTCGGGCTGAAATTGCTGTCGTCAGACTATAACAGCAAAATCTTTAAAATCTTGGGGTTGTAGAACCACGTTTTTGATAGATGACTGCTCCAGAAAGTTTTGGGTGCTGTCACTATCCGCCCCGACCGTCCTCAACCGAGGAGCTTGTCTCCAATGAGCTCTCATTAAGGTTTGGTGACCCAAGGTCTGGTTCTGTTAACATTCAAAGTAAGCTTATTCCTGCGAAAGTCCATTGGAATGTTACTAGAACCTAACCAAGCCTTGTCTAACCTTACTGAAGGTAGCTATACCGGGGTAAACGTACCACTATGTCGTCTT
>LQNS02276499.1:3167329-3189452 GCA_001587735.2 Parhyale hawaiensis
GTAGCAGAAACCGTAGACTTTTATGTTAATAATCGCATATTTGCACTTTTGACGATCCAGGCAAATTCGAGCGTTTTAATTCATTTGACTTTAGGAAAAGCAGCGTGGTCTCTGGAGTCCAGGTAGTTTTCTACACATAAAGTGCCTAAAAACATTCGAAGTAGACTTCAACTCCTCGGATAATAGTGACATTGATAAAATTGATTGATATTGATAACGCAGTTTAATAAGCACGCGAGGTGTTGATGGTTTAATCTTGCCTCCTCGTAGGACTGACTTGTCGAAGTCGCTGTAACCCAGTCTCTGTCGACCGAAACCTCACGACATTTTCTTAAGCTGCGCCCCATTCATGGCAGTAACCTTGAATCAATTATCCGTTAGATGGTCTGAGACTCAGTCATGATACTAATTGGAGCTTTAAGCCAGCTCAAGCGTACTTGGGTTGCCTTTAACACCTGCAGTAGGAATCAAAGAGATGATTTTTACGCTCTCGTCTCAGGTTTTGGACGAGTAGATCTAATTAGCCGTGACACTCGTACGCGCTCTACTCTCACACTTGGATACTTACAATGGGTGGTACTGGCTTAATTGTGACTTCTCGTATGAATACCAAAGTTTGAGACATTGTATGTAGGATATATATTGCGAGAAAAAGGTTAATATGTTAATAGTTCCAGCAGTGAACAGTTAATACTTTCTCTAAAGCTGATGATATCACTGTAGGCACTACCATTTATTTAGTACAGTCTCTGTAGCAACAGCATTGCTGTATTGGGAACAATCGGTGCACTTTTCTGTATTCCGCTATTTTTTATCTGGGTGATGGTGCATACCCCGGTGGGCGTTTCAGTAACCAGGCAACCACGATTGATGGAGTTGTCGTGACTAATACGAAGTAGTTTTTGACAGTAAATAACAGGCATGAATGACTAGTTCAGTTGGGTCTTGGTAATCTAATCCAGTTTGCCTTGATTAGTCCAGAACTTCAAGCCTGAGCGAGATAGTTGCCGTCTTCAATCGAGTTCTCTGAGCCGTGCCTGAAAGATGATGCAAAAGCATGGCGAATCCAACGCTCTCGCTTCAAATTCAGACGAGTTAAGACTAATCGGATTTTGTAATCTCGATTCAAGTGGGAGAATCAACTATCACCAAACTCTTGACGGACCAGAAGTTCCGTAAATAACTGAGTGTTATTAGTCTTATTTCATAATCGAGGCTCTTCCGCGTTGAAAAAGTTGGCAATTCTGTTGCGAGATAGCAGGTTATGTTTCTCAAGTCATCATTTTAAATCAAAGAATAGAAACTGAAGCCCAAACACATTTGCTATCGCTATCCCAATCGCGTAATCCATTCAAACTTAATAAAAGATCGGCAACCGCTGACAACCACTCCGCGACCTAAGAAATCTTATTAAATTTGAATTAATTACGCACTTCCACTCGCACTCTCGGATCTTTTTGCCAATCACTTTCACTTCCGGGATCGAAAACATTCATTTGAAAAACAACATCTTTCCGCGGTTCACGAAAACAAAATTTTCTTCTCGGAGTAACCTCGATCTGGGAATGATCTCGATTGGGGAATATATAATTTCGATTTCAGAACAGTTTCGACCTCGGAATCGTCTTGATTGCGGTATAGCCTCGCTCGTGAAATAAACCCCAAGTATCAATTTTCTATTCGGCCCACCAGGCGACAGGGAGCGGTAACCTGAGGGTGAGATGTAACAGCGTCGACCTCAGTTGGTTCACTACCCTCACCATCACGGATGGCAGCTCCTCTAGCTCGTAAGTACTACGCTACAAGGTTGCTGAGTCTGACTAGTGTGAGTTTTAGGCAGTATGCTTCCGTTCTCTGCTCCAACACCTTGTATCGCTCGCCGGTTCGAGGCCAAGCCAGGCAGCGAGATCTTTGCAGATCTTTGTGTGCTGACTCGGCTGTTGTGTGCGCATGCACCGCGCCTTGGCGGAACTGCCTATCTCAGAGATGAGGAGGTGGGGGGTCTCGGGTCATTTGTTCCTTCCATCAAATTGGCGCCATAGTTCTTGTGACCCGAGGTCGACTGCAAGTACACTTACTCATCTGGGGCCAGTGGGCCTATACCGGCAGCACAAGCCAGTGCATGTGGGTTTCCCATGTGAGGGTGTAGTCTAAGTTGACTTTACCTTTTTACCTTTCTTAACTAGACCTGCGTTACCCGGAAAGAAGTTGCTTCGTGTGAAACAGCAGCATTAACTCAAGTTACTTTGGAAGAGCTCAATTGGTCGGCAAAATCAAGACTTCGAGGATTGACTTGCCTGAAACTAAAGATACACGCGTTGGCTTCCCCACTTTGAATCGTGTTGCAGGGATGAGAGGAACTCTATTAAGCTGAGCTTGCGGAAACCTCCAGTTCATAGAACAAGGCTAAGTTTTTGGAAGTTTCAGGTGAATTTCAATTAGGATCCACCCTTGGAATTCGTTCGATTCAACGTGTTACAGTCAGCACATCGGCCTAATGTTTCGAACAAGTCAAGTCTTGAATTTCAAATTCCCTGGCCAAGCAAGCCCTCCCAAATTAAAGTAAATTAACCCTATTCGACGCAGGACATCCTATGTCTGGTAAACACAGGTCCACTTCAGAGTCTTGGCAAAGGGAAGATCGTTTTATTAATCACTATTCATATATTACTCCTAAAAATCAGTGTCAGCAGCTGTTCTTAGCATTAAAAATGACCATTATTTTCCTCACATATGCCAAGCCGCTTAAAAATTGTGTCGCAATCACAACTAGAGCAAATTATTAATATTATTATTGTTATTATATTCCTGGTTTCACCACCGTACTCACATTATATGACGTGTTCCAAACAGTTCATTATATCACATCACTATATGGATAATTTATCTTGACACTCCTGCCAGAAGGTCACAGTTGGCCGAGTGCGCTACTACTGGCGGGAAAAAACGCAAAGAATAAAAGTAAGATACTCGCGTACGCGGTCTCTCATGAGACCCTCCACACGAGAGAGAGGAACCCCGCGGTCTAGGTCTGCTTCTTCATCGGCTGCCCACACCTCACTGGTCAGAGAGGGAAACATGGAGAACCTACCTATAACTCAACAACTCTAATCTGGCCAGCAGGAACTGCGGCCAGCTGCAACTTCTCCAGCGGAAAAAGCACTCTGGACAGTCTTCGGGTTCATAAGGCCCTCAGATATCTGCGAAGATGAAAAAAGATTCTACCTCTATATTTGTGAAAGACTTGTCAACTATCTCACAGGTCCACGTGTATCAAGAGTCGTATCGTCCCACAGCAAAAATGGACGAAGAAGACAAGAACGAAGAACCCCCACCTCCAGTCCTCAATTATAACACCATTGCTTGTCACAGCAGCTTCTGTCATCTCAGCACCACCACGGTGTTTCAAGGAAGTGAAAGGGACACGTATTATGTCAAGTAATGAATGAATAACAAGACTGGAAGAAGACGAAGCACTGTTTGAACACATAAGTGAACAGTGAAGAATAAAGAAGACATGAAAGAGTTAGCAGGAAGTTGAGAGCACTACAAATATTTTAGCAGGTAACATAACATGAAACAGTCTGCTATTAAATCGTATCACAAAACAAAAACAAATCAATATTACGGTACTGTTGGCAAGGTTACTGAGCTAGAGGAAGCAGTGTTACGGCACTTACGGCACTTGCTCAGACGTTATCAAATAGTCAATGTTGCCACATAGAACTAGTCAACTCTACGGCGGAGAATGGTTCAGAAACTATCAGACGCTGATCGAGGCGGAAGTCGGCCCAGCTACAACACACCAGTACTTTTTTCCGAATATATAAATTTCGATTAGAAGCAGTTAGCGAAATTTTGATACCCACGACGCGCGTTTCGCTGTTCTCCAGCTCATCAGGTGGGAGGGTTAAACTTAGTAAATTTAGTTCTTGAAATCTTGCAAAACTTAAAGAGGTTACCTTAGGAAGGTGTAACTATGATACCGGCTGTTTCAAAAGTATAAATGAAATTTCTAATCAAGCAAATGGAACAGCCGGCATCATAGTCACACCTTCCTATGGTAACCTCTCTCAATTTCGCAAGATTTCAAGACTAAATTTACCAACTTTGACCCTCCCACCTGATGAGTTGGAGAACAGCGAAACGCGCTTCGTGGGTATCAAAATTTCTTCAACTGCTTCTAATCGATCTACATCTATGCAATCTCAAGAAAATAATATATATATATACAGTAGGTGGTCCACGGGTTACGTACCTGGGACCTCATGCATAGCGAGGCGCAACTGCAAGACCAGCACTGAGAATGCATAAAAAACAAGCATGCAGTACGAGGAGTACTGCAGCCTGCCCCGCATCACTACAGTGAGGATTTAACTTGCAGCGCTTACCTCTTATATGGAAGCTCACATTCTTCACGAAATAAATACTACCCAATAAATGTCACACATCAATAGTCCCACTCGCANNNAACAGCCGCGGACCACCTACTGTATTTATCTAACTCGAAAAAAGGGTAAGACTGTGAGCTGCCTTCCTGGATATTTCCATGTGCGAGTGGGACTATTGATCTGTGACATATATATATGAACGTACATATATAAAGCTAGCGTGTGTATTTCTAAAGATACATTATAATAATATATAAACCAAGTAGATGCAATTGCCTGCAGAACAATTCTATAAAAGTTCTATTGCCACTTAGACATTCTTGAAATTGAACAGGTGGCGGTGCGTCGTCTGCCTGTTTCCCAAGTCCGTGAACAAAGTAATCGAGGCGAGCAGCACCACCATCACCCTCAGCAACAGTCTGTTCTTCACGGCTGGAGCATTTGAATGTGTCGTGTCCGCCGAGACCGGCATCGCTCCGGATTGTCGTAAGTCTGCTTATCGAATGAAATCCGAGACTTTGCAAACCATTTGTTTGTGAAATACTTGATCGTCCAAACTAACCATAAGATTTGTACAATAATGCTTCTTCCAAGGATTTATTTAGTATACCCTGTAATCCAGGGTTACGGAGTCGGGTGGTTGCAGTTCTACTCCGACTCCAACTGCTCGTCTTCCAGTTTTCCGATTTCAACTCCAACCCGTGGTTATTTTTAGCGGACCGGCTCCGACTCCCGACTCTAACATCTGATTACTGTTAGCATATAACTTCGCTATTAATCTTAACCGTTTTTACCAAAATATGTGCGTATAATAAACAAAAAATGTTTTTTCTTATTTACAGTAATTTACTTGTGATCAGCACCATCCAGGATTTCAAGTTCTCGTATATTTCTGATTTATAAATATTACCATGTAGAAAAGCTATCTATTCAGAGTTTACTCTATACCAAAATTATACACCTGTACTACAGTAAGCTCACGGAAATATTTTCTTAGTATTAACTATAAAATTCTACTTTACTTGCACTATTTGGGATAAGAAATTATTAAGCAGTGCATAAAAAATAAATAATTAGCTTTAGGTGAGACTACTTGGACCAAGAAGGTGTCATCACTCTCAGTAATAAACACATAGATAAAAAAAGGCTGTAGACATTGCAGTTTCTTCACTTGTTTTTTTTTCTGTCTGTGTAAATTTCTCTTTTACAGCTATACCATGTATTTTCCTATTCCATATGAGGAGCATATAAAAAACTTGAGTAGAACTTACGTACCTGGTTGACTATATTTTGAGTGGGGAGGGGCATTGGGAGGGGAAGGGGGTGTAAAACTATCGATTGTGGACCGATTGTTCTGGAATTCGAACAGTATATTTATTTTTGAAAAAAAAAACATATTTGCCCCTACAACTTTTTGATTTAGGCCTTAGTTTTTGAGATAATGGCAAACATGTATAAATATATATGTATTTTTTAAAATTTCGAAAGAATAGAACTCAATGAGTTTTCATCCTAAATAAATGACAGTTTTGGAATCCTTGAAACCTTCTTAATAATTCTATAGAACTGGATTATCCATTTTCTAATTCGTTCGATCACCAACTAAAATATAGAAAAAAACAAAGGATTCGGTTATGGGATGTGATAAAAAAAAATTAAGAGGGCGGAAATGGAAAATCCCACTCTTTAGTTTGTTAGGAATGGTTCAAGGATTCTAAAACTGTCATTTTCTTCTAGCATGAAAACTCTTTACGAATTTTTCCATACTTGGATCGCTATGCGACATCAGTAACGTGAATATTTCAAGATATGAAAATCGGTCCTCTATGCAGGTATGATATGTGAAAAATGAACTTCATGTCTTTGCTTCGAAACTGACCGAAAATTTCTTTAAGAGCAAGTGAAAAGAAGACAGGTATTACTGAGCTTCCTCCCCGGGAAAAGCAGAACTTCTGGCAAGTTAAATTTGTCCCTAGCTAATTCTGGAAAGCGTACGTACAGACACTGGACGGACGGAGCCTCGAGCAGAATTAGAATATAAATTATATTGAATAGTTTAAGCCTCCGTTTCCACAACAATGGCAATCTAACAGGGAGAAGCAAGGGACATATAGTATGTGGGGGAACCCATGCACGAAGGTGTTCCCACACAGGAGCAACGCGCATGGGAACAGCAAGTCGAGAAAGAAGAGGATGATCAGAATAAACCATGAACAATTAAGAGTATGAAAATAGAAGGAAGCAATGTGGGCACGGAAGACAGACATCTCGAAAGCCAAGCTAAAGGTTAAGGTAACCTACACGAGCCTCCTGGGGTCGCCGCGCCCCATTACATAGGATGGGCGAGTCTAAGTAACCTAAGCCTATGGCCTAGTCTATGCCCCCTGATGAGGCAAAGTTAAAAAGTGGCCTCCATTGATAGCAAGACAGGCTACAAGCACTACAACCAAGCCTCTTATACCACAGTCAACACTTTGAAAGCGTTCCTCTCTGAAGCCTACCCACACATCAACTTCAAGTTTTCATATAAAAACACATTTACCATAGGGTGCTACTTCAAATTTAAAGACAAACCCCCACAACACTTTTGTCCAGTGTTACCTACCGTTACCAGTGCCAGGCCTACAGCGCCTCAAACATCGGTAGCACTGAACGACACTTCAAAGCCCGTATTGACCAACATTTAGGTGTATCTAGTTGTATCGGTTTGCTACTAGCGAAACCCTCACATTCAGCTCCCCGCTTGTATGCTGAGCAAAACAACCACCACATCAGCAAAAACGACTTCTCTATCATAGACTTTTCAAACCCAATCGAGCTTACAACATTAGAGTCACTCCACATCCATAGAACGAAACCCAGCCTCAACATTATGACCTCAGCTGCACCGCTTCACATAGCCCATAATTAGCCCCACATGCGCTGACTGTACTGACACCGACGTTCGGCCCCTTTCATGTAGCTTTGTTCATTCACGTTTTGGACTCCCCTCTTATAGGACCTACACTGTCATTCCTCCCCCCTCCATTTATAGAAATAAAGGAAAAAGTATATATTCTTTTATTCATAGCTGATAGGTTTAAATGTCATATTCTGATGATGGGAAGTACAGTAATCCCGAAACGTTAGACCTTTTTTTTGATGATGGTCGACGCATTTTGTTATTTGTCTTTTGTCTAGGTTTAATATTTACTCCTTTAAATAAAAATATTGTAGCGAATATAATTGATGAGCACAGTGTAGAATAGGAATAGGAACGTGCTCGCGAAAAACTGCGAACAGCCTGTAATACAGATTTTTGCACTGGACAGAGTGCGGAGTGTCAGGATCAACTCGAATCGTTGGCGGGGAAGAAGCTGACGAGAAAGAGTTCCCATGGATGGCCGGTATCACTGAGAGAGATGATACCTACATCTTCTGTGGCGGGTCCCTCATCAACGCCGATTACGTGCTTTCTGCAGCTCACTGTTTCGAGTAAGGCCCCTATAGTCTAATGCTGAAAATAGTGGTCACTTTCAGATAAGGAAGTAACAATTGCCTTACATTTACTTCTTGCTAAATAGTAAGTTCCAAAAATATTACCATCACTACATGAAAATGGTATTTGTACTTAATTACTCAAAGCGAGTCTTCTCTAGCCCAATTACCGTTAGGAATGGTATTTTGCCTCATATACCAAAGTATTTTGCTTCAGTACCAAAAAACAATCCTCCAAATCAAAGTTTAAGGCAAAACGTAGATATTGAATCATTATGATAGTTTATTGTGTAAAAACCACATACGACGTCAGGCTCCTAACAATATTAACGTAGTATACCAATGACATTTGTCTCAATTACTCCTAATCGTTCTTCTAAAACCAGCTTTCAGAAAAATTGGGATGATTATGATATTTTATTTCAATTACCCAAAAACTACCGTCTGAAAACCAGCTTTGATGAAAATACTATTGCTACATAAAATGGTATAGCACAGAGTGCAGAGACATGTATCGTGTAGTCTATGAGTATGGTCATCGTATCTTGCATTCATTCTCTAGAAACATTTTTCAGAGGGAGAGGAAAATAAAAATGTAAGTAAAAATGTTTTTTTATGCTTAAAGAAAATATGAAATATCAAAGTTCTCACAAGAAATTCCAGCGTGCGTTCATAAAAAAAGTGACTCAATGTGGCTTACTGGAGAAACATCACGTTTTGAGTGTTTGAAAAATGAAAAAATTTTGCAAAAGTTTGGGGAATAATATAGTGCACAGTAAATATAAGAGGACGTCTTTTACGGTGGAGACCATATTGTGATAATGGCATGCATGAAGAAGCCATAAAAAATTATAAAAACCGCAGGCACTCCCTGCTGAATTAGGGTGAGGGTCCTAGCCTTTTCTTCAATGGTAAGCTTTTTCCGACCCATTGTGGCGCTGTGGTAGTTTTTGGTATAGTGCCAAAATAAGTAAAAAGGTAGGAAAGTAGAGGCCCCTGGAGCAAGGCAAGTACGTGTTCTTTGCTCGAGCTCTGATAGATCACAGACTGACTGTGTGGCGGGGATTTGTGTGCCGCGCGGGGGTGGAGCAACACACGTCATATCACCCTTCCGCTCCTCTCACGTGCCAGGAAATGCGAACATAAAGTTATTGGCAACTTATGCGACCACTTTGTTTTTGCAGCACAGGGGTAAACTTTGTTTTTGCGACACAGGGGTAAACTTTGTTTTTGCGGCACAGGGGTAAACTTTGTTTTTTTTTGCGGCACAGGGGTAAACTTTGTTTTTGCGGCACAGGGGTAAACTTTGTTTTTTGCGGCCATTGTAGTTTAAATAATTTAAGCTTACTGCAGGTACTACTCTCAAGTTTAATTTTGGACAGAAATGCCCCTAATGACATTTGTAAATATAACTAGCTTTGGTAATCCCAAGTTTATTCTAAACTGTGAAACACTGAGCTTGAAATAGACAATTTAATCAGTTAATGCCTTAAAATTTTCTTTCTGTAAAGGAATACTTAATGTGATGTTGAAAGCAAACAATATGACTTTGATACGAGACAAGTTTTCTCTATTGTAACTATACCTTATACTATAGAAAGCTGAACAGGAAAAAGACGAAAATAATTTTCAACGACACATTTTCCTACCAAACAACAGGGACTACAGCGCCAGCGACCCCCTGGACGTGAGGTTGGGGGCGCATGACGAGTCCACCGTCGCTTCCACGGAACTGCGCCGCCAGGTCCTGGAGACCATCAGCCACCCAGACTACAACAGTGCGTATTGTCCAATATTTGCTTTCCATTCTTATATTTATGAAGACCGTACTACCTTAAGCCATAGAATTGATGGCAATACAAAGAGAGAATAAAAGAAAAGGCAGGTTATGCCGCGTGAAAACAGTGGGGAAGATGCACGGGGTGATTTATATGCTGGATAATCGTCTAACACCAAGATGAGACGGCATAGGAAGAATAGAATAAACATAATTATGAGGAGTACGAATAAAGTAGAGGCTTAAGTGACATAGGAGTAGCTATTGTTATCTATATACCCGCAGCGTTTACGGGAGGCGGCAGGATACAAGGTAGGGCGCTGCGTTTGCACGTGTAATGGCTTTTAATTATATGTCGCTAGTCTAGTAATGTGCCTCGTAGATAACGCGGCCGGGTCCTGTCGTCACCGGGATGCTCCTGTTCCAAGTGAGGGTTAAGTGAGACTCAAGAGTAGTAGCAGAATGTGTACCTGTGTGGTCTGAGTACAACGAGACACAGGTTGATTACGCTGGGCGTGAGGATAAGGAACGTCTCACGGGTGAACTCCAGCGATACTGATCTACCTGGGCTGGTAGCAGGTCTGCTTTATAGGTAGGTGGCACAGGGAGTGCCACTGCATCGTAGGCAGCTTGGTGCACACAAAGGATGCAAGGACTTACTACGCTATTACACATGCTAAAAAAGTTGTGGTTTCGCGTCTGCGGCACCACAGAAAACACCCAGCAGAGTGACTCCACATACGTAAGGTGATGTGAGAAACGTCACCTGGACTTCTTCCGAAGACTCTCAAGGTAACTCAAGGTAGAAGGGTGAATTAAGGCGATTGCGGCGTCAGCGATTCTGGTGTTGATTCTCTAAGGCGCGGACACTGGCTGCTCCAGAACTGGAGGGAAGGGGGCAGATGTCTTGTAACCAGAGCGCTGCTAATCTGTGGTTGACTGCAGCCGTGCATTATTCTGAGGCTCAGACGGCATTTGTGTGTATCACGAACCAGTGTATGTTGAGGTAATAGTTTGGCAGTGCTGTTAAATTTGCCTTACCTTGAAATTATCTGCTAGTGCATCTCATTGGCAGAGGTGAGCTTTCGAGAAATCCCTAAATTACGAGTATCGAACGTTTTATTGAAAAGAAAAACGTGTCCAAAACCTGTTGGAATCGATGTTGTTGAGAAGGCGGTCGATGGCTATCATTAAGACTCAAAAGTTATCGAATTAAACATAATCCAAACTTATGGGGAATATCGTAGTCCCATCACTGCAGGTTTTATATCAATATGCAGTTGTATATGTAATGTCAAGTGGAATCGGTTCTGCTCACCTATAGGACGCATGAAGAACAGGAGGTGCAGAGCGTCCTCAATCGAATAACAGGCGCCACAAGTAGGACCAATGGAAAGCTGTCGTCGACAACTTACAATTATCGAGCCCGTTTAAGTGCCTCTCTCGTTAGTTGGTTTATCTGGCCAAGCAAATATAAACATTAGAAAGATGAGCGTGCTTGAATCTTAGAACATTTAGTGCTCGATCAAGAATCTGAAATTGAAGACTGCAATTTCGCTCAAATTTGGCCTAAACAGATAAAATTAGGTCTGATTACTATGTTAACCGTTTTAATTTGCAGGCATTACGGACGACTACGACATAGCTCTGTTGCGCATCGAGCGCGTGGACTTCGGTGCCTACCCTCACATCCGACCCATCTGTCTGGCGAGTGGCAGTGCCACCTATGCAGGGAGGACTGGTATCATCGCCGGCTGGGGAATCACCTCATGTAAGTTTGTGCCATAGTTTATGAGCACAAAAAATATTCATGTCTAGGGAAGTCGTCTCATGTGGATTTATATAATATTTCAACTGCGGAGAAAATATTGGTGCGATTGGGAAACGTGTCAAGAGAGTTGATAAGAAAATTCAGCTGAGCCTATAAGGTACGTTTCGTTGGCGAAAAATTTACAGAAATGTAAGATATGTTCGCATCCTGGGAAACTACAAAAGTTTTGTTGTTCCAAAATTCTGTATTACCTATTTCTAGATGAAAATTTCAGTACGGCCGGTTAGGAACTACCGAATATTAGTTGATCCGAAACATATATGAGACGTAATATTTTCCTATACACAACAACCCTCTCACAAGGAAACCCTAAGCAATTGGAATGACATCACTTGATGCTTGTTCCACAGCTGGTCTTTATCATGTAGATTAAAATTCTGGTTGTTAAGTCGTGAATCAATTGCTCCATTTGTCCGTCTGTGAGCACAATAACTCAAAAAGTTATGAATGGATGTTTATGGAATTCACAGCAGCCGTAATAAATGCTGCGAGCAACAGATGATTACGTTAGGCTGATGGTGCGTGAGTCAATTTGTATATGTGGGCGCGTCGGTGCCTCTACAAGTATTTAGCATTGTATATGTTGGCAGAGGTTTGAGTTCTCCGAGTGTATTTCTAGTGATTCCTGGAAAGAAACTTGCGTAAATACCTTTCAGCATAGTCTCTACAATAGTAAAGATGAAACGCACGAGCACACACTGATGGTGTGGCAACTCCATATATATATTTACTGTAAACTCTATAGTACGACAATAAATAGTAATGTTTTCGCGTTACGTAAGGAAGGAAGAGATTCTACTGCTCAGATGAATAGGAAGCGAGAACACACATCTTTATGATAGTTGGGCCGCCCACGACCCTCTAGTTTGCTTAGATTCTAAAATATTTATATCATACCATCCCATTCGAAAAGTTAGCAATACAACAAAGTCTACCAAATCCACAAAGTCAATGAAGTCCACAGGGTCCAATTGAGCTACCATAAGTGAGCAATTTTAGAAGACCCTCTCGCTTGTTATAGTAAGGATTTGAGTTGGCCATTCCGGTGCATCATTAATAGCTACATATATACTTGTGTGTTGTGATAGTAGTGAAAGTATTATCAATGAAGTAGTGTCATCACAAGTTCCTTGAAGTCACTTTAAACTGCACGGGAAGTCGCAGTCTACTATAGTTTTCACTGGCCGTGTTACACTGTTTTTCGCTAATAATTCTTAAACGAATTGTCGGATCACTATGGTATTTCAAAAACAAACTTTTTTGCACCCTTACCTAATTTATGGCCCACATAGCATACTGTTATATGTGTATACAGAGGAGTTTCCTCATGTGTATTAGGCCTATATTAAACTGAAAACTGGAAGTTGCGTCTACACGTTCGAAAGCCGACCCAGTATGTTGCCAAGTTGTCGAAGCGAAATATCTGTAGACAGGAGCCGAAATATCTGTAATTTGACAGAAATATCTCTAGATCTAATTACTTTCACTAACGTGTCTTGTCTGTCATTTGTCTGTAAATTATATTGCAGACCGTTTCGAACTCTGTGAGTGATACGGCCTATGACAAACTATGCTCATCGATCGAGTAGGTTCTAGAAAAAACCAATCTACGGTAGCCACATCCGACACACTCAGAACAAGTGGCGTATCTCTATAGAATAGTCTATTAGGAAACCATCCCATTTAAAAAATCTATCATTATCGATTTTTCTGGAATCAGAATCTGCAAATATACAGATTTTAATCCTGATCTACGGATGACCAGTTTTGTTTTTTAAACTGCCCACGATCTACAGATATTTGGAGTAATTTGTTCTAAATGCATGAAATTTAAAAAGATTCCTATAAGCATTTATTTGTCGCCGAAAATTCCTCGCAGGCAACTTTCTAACAACTTAGCAATGAGTTCTCGTGTTGCCAATTTAGCCGATTGTATCCCTTCCAAATCAATAGCTTGTATAGTCTTAATTGATAGCCGAAAATTCAGCCGATTGTGGTGTGCTCCCTGCCAAATTTCGCAGTTTTGACGATATCATGGCATTAGATCTGGGGCAATTGCACCCAATACCTTCTCATAAACCTTCACATAAAGAAAGATTATGCTCCACTGTCAAAATATTTTGCCAGAAAAATCACTAAATGGGCCACTTTTCAAATGGGATGGCTTCCTGAATAGACTATTATAAATTACGCCACTGTTCAGAGTGTTTGACGGATGTGGCTACCATACATTGGTATTTTCTAGAACCTGTACCTACTCGATCGATGAGCATAGTTTGTCATAGGCCGTATCACTCACAGAGTTCGAAGCGGTCTGCAATATAATTTATAGGCAAATGACAGACAGAACACGTGAGTGAAAGTAATTAGATCTAGAGATATTTCTGTCAAATTACAGATATTTCGGCTCCTGTCTACAGATATTTCGTTTCGACAACTTGGCAACACTGGATCGGCTTTCGAACGTGTAGACGCAACTTCCAGTTTTCAGTTTAATATAGGCCTAATACACAAAAGGAAACTCCTCCGTATGCACATATAGCAATATGCTATGTGGGCCATAAATTAGGTAGGGTTGGAAAAGGCTTTGTGTTGAAATATCATATATATATATATAGTGATCCGGCAATTCGTTTATGAATTATTAGCGAAAAACAGTATAACACGGCCAGTGAAAACCATAGTAGTATATCTATACTGTTCATCACCCGCTGTACGGGGATTGTATAAAAGGAAATTCGTGTCTCAATATACTGCCTATAGCAGCACTCCATTGAAGAAGTGCAGATGGTGCCCGTGCTGTATAGAAGACACGATACATTCAAAATTACGGGCAGAATATTTAATAGTACTGAGTACCTGTAGGAATTTTACAAACTAGCAGGAATCTAATCCTATTCCAAGGAGTAAAAAAGCTGTTTTTTCAATGTACCAGGCCCGTATCATACACACGAAGCGCAAAAATACAAAGCACGAAAATTACGCTGTGCAAAAATATGTCCCAAGCCAAACAGAAAATCTTTTAACCTATGACTCAAGAGCAGCACCAGCAAAAAACATTGAAAACTTGGCTTCTGTTCTTCTCTGCCGAGGTGGAATCCAACATACTCCAATATTCCCCTATATAATAGTTAAAGCGTAACGGTCGTACTCAAGGAGCTGTAATAGGGAGAAGGGAGTTGTGTGGCCCTAAGTTAGATTCGCCAGCGAGTCAATCATTCCTGTGTGGCTGTGACGTGTTCATGGATCTCATTGGTAGAAGTGACGCGGGAGCAACAAACAAACTGCCAGGGCGACTGGCAGCAGCCACACCGGAAGCTTGAGCTGCATGGACGAGGCTCCTGGCTCCCTCCTATTAAACCTCCTTGGTCGTACTAACGCAGGAAGGAAAGGAGGGAGGACCAAGTACATGATTATTATAGAAGAAGATAGAAGATTGCAGATTTATTTAGGAAGCTTTTGAAGAGAACGGTAGATAACAGATAGCGGAACTGCGGTTTCATTTATAAAATTGCTTTATTGTCTTTCGTAGCCATTTATTGATGGCACCGGCCACAGTTTTCGTAAAAATCCACTTCTGTTCTGCAGTCCAAGGCTCCGCGCCAGACCACCTGCGGAAGGCGACGGTCCCAGTGGTGTCCGATGCTCAGTGTCGCGAGGACTTCGGGGACGACTCGCTCATCACAGACAGGATGTTGTGTGCCGGGAATGAAGACAGAGATTCGTGTCAGGTATCCGTTATTGGTCTCTAATACTTCCAATACTTCCATGCCTTCGAACCGCTTTTCATTCTATTTGTTTCACGACTCCGTTTAACCGACATTTCCAATAAATTACTTGTTTTAATTAAACTTATTTAAAAAACTCTATTAACCACGTGATTACCTAACATTGCCCAGTAGTTACCTATTAAGCTAAATAGTTACATGGTCAACCCACACTTGTCCAACATTACGACACTGCACTTACGAGCCTAAAGGCTGATTCGCACTAGCAACTTTCGTTGTCGTCACAGCCCGTCTGTCAACAAACGACGCCGCTACTCTGACGACTGACAGAGGTAGGGTGTGCGACGGCAGAATGTTGCAAGTTGTAGTTTTGACACCGTCGACGCGAATTTTGCGTAAACCTCATTAATAAAGTGTGCAAATCAATTGCTTTTGAAATGTAATTTGGCATGGAACAGTGTTGTTCGCATGCATGAACATTTTCTCGGTCTCCAACAACAAGAGCACCAAAAAATTTATAAATATATTACAATTTCACTGTAAAACACGTATTACGCAACATGAAGCCATAATCTTGCAGTTTTAAGCTTAGGTAAATATTTTACAAACTGTCCTCAAGTGTGAATAATTTACTCACTATAATATGAAAATGTAGTATTAAAATATGCTCTTTTAACTCTACAGAAAAACCTAAGTTATTCAAGTGCTCTTTGTGTTCAATTCGAACTTAGTTCAAAACCACTTGAATTAGGAATTTTATAAAGCGAATTTACCCAAAAATTTCTTCGTTTTGTATACGAAATCAGCAAGATATATAAAACCTTTCCTAGCACGGAAGATTTATTAATGATTTAAAGTTGACTACTTTATTTCTGTCTTTTTTTGGAGCTAATTTAGACAATAAACAGACAGAACCTTTCGGTAACCTTTCGCTAAATTGCAGCCAGTTTAAGATGAGAACCAACGGATATTCAGTAAATATGTTGAGAAGAACGTTCTACACAGGAACAACGCATCGTTCACACGCACACCAAGAGTGAAACATAACTAGCCAGCCAACGTTTCTACTGAGCGACTACGAAGCGAAAATTGAAAGTGTGAACTTGCGTTAACATTCAATGTTACTCACTTATCTAGGCAGTAGCGCAGGTGTGGAGTTTCTGCATAGCACCTTGTTCAGTCGCAGGTGTACCTATATATGGCTGCATTACCTATATATGGCTGCATTATCTATATATGGCTGCATTACCTTCCTACTACTCACCTCAGCTGTAATGCAATTAAAGTAATTACTATTAACCACCGACTCTCTAGAGTCACGTTTTCGCTCTAGTTAGTCAATATTCTACTGTTTCACCGCAAAGGGTCAGCCTACCGCTGCTCACTTGTGGAAATAGTCTTGTGATCAAATGGCCCAGCTCGAGTAAGAGAGGATCAACGATGCTATTCTCATAGGTGCCAGGTGGGCACTTTTACGCTTAAATTTGATTGATAACCAATGGTAATATTTGCCGTCCACCTGCTGTGTAATTTCCTTATATTAGAGCAACAATAAACAGTCAGATCCCTGATTTTTCCGCGCTGTGTATAATTAAGGGAAGATACTTTGTCCGAAGAATTAAATAGCCCACGGTTCTATGTCACATTAGACATATATAGTTAGGTGCCTAGCGCGTCATTTTGGTCATGCTGGCAAAAAATTCATACCTGGGTCCTGTGTTCGGCCGTGAGATTCTGTAGGCGTTTTCGGCGTATTTTTTGGATGATTAGTGCATCACTTGTGATTATTCTATGAGTCTCTGTCAACGAATAAAAAATTTTTATGTATCTTAGCTATTGTTATGAAGCATAGAAATATATTCCTAACCAGACTGTTCCTGCGGAAACTGATTCATTGCTACTTTCCCCCTATCTTATATTGAAAGCGTAACGTGCAGACAGATGGAACCACAAACAGAATAACATTACAATCTAGTATAACATCGAGTGCTAAATTCATAACTACCCAAAAGGTTAGAGTAAGAATAGTTCCCGTGGTATTCCGTGCTTTGTCTGAACGGGGTGAATTTTATCCCCCTCCCCCCTTCGCAGGGAGACTCCGGAGGACCGCTCTTCGTATCGGCCGGCAGGTACTACGAGCAGATCGGTGTGGTGTCGTGGGGCTACGGCTGCGCTGACGACACCCCGGGAGTCTACGCCAGGGTTACCAGTAAGTCACGTGACAATGAGTTACCAAAAAAACCCTATCATAATTATTGGGCACCTCAGAAATTATAACAGCAAAACAATTGCTGCAGTGGCCGAAGATGCCGTTAGGGTCATGCTCAAACTCGGTTAAGCGCCACAATCACATAACCGCCTCAAAAATCAGAACCGATCAAGCACCAGCCTTAGTCAGATAGTGAATCGCGGGTGGCTGTAGCGAGACGCTATGTTTAGTTTACACGACAGTCAAAGTTATGTGTTTCCTCTTTCAACTAGGCGGCCGAATGCGCTGCCGAAGAAAAGTACACAACCTGCTAAGTTATGATTCACTGCAGGTATGAAAAAAAAGCATCCGAAACTTGAACTGATATAATGGCTGAAAGTTTTGTTAATGACTTGCAGACACAAAATTGCATTTATTAAGTCAAATATTAAGATGCTGACTTGGGAGAACTCTTGTATTTAACTGTCGTCGGAACCCACTTCAAGCCGTTCTCGCGATAAGTACACAACTAGTTAATATATGTTACTTAACTATTTGTAAACGACAGGGTTCCTAAACATCTACACCGCACCTACTATCTTAATATATTGCGCCACTATTAGTTTGCTGCTACTGTCTTCTTTGAGAGATGAAAATGTTGCCAAGAGCTGCGTTTCAGTTAGTAAGATATTAAAAATTACATGCTGTAACCTAACATAACCTAGTGATTTGTAAATGAGCATTTACTGGTACTATTTGCTCATGTTTTGGGCAGCAAGAGGTTATATGATCACGAAGTTACCAGCTCTGACTATGACTGTTCTATTGCAGATCTGTACTCGTGGATCGAGACCAACTCCTACAGTCCAAAAACTTGCAGTCGTCCATAAGCCTGAGCTGGAGGACGGCTCCAGATGACGTCATCACCCGTAATTGCCAGCGTTACTTAACGGACGGCTCCAGATGACGTCATCGCCCGTAATTGCCAGCGTTTATTTAACGGAAGGCGCATTGAATTTGCACGCTTAGATGAAATGAGCTAATGCGATGAGCTTAGACTTGTCTAAAACTTCGGCCCTTGGAGCTGAAATTGGCATGTTTGAAACTTCGAGTTTTTTTATAGGCGTTAATTGTCTGAAGCAGGAGTGTCTTTTGAAATCTATCTATTGTTGCGACTCCTATAGTTCAAAATCTAAGTTTTGGAGAAGTTTAAGCTCTTTGGATTAGATTATTTCCATCAAAGAGGGTAAATCGGACACGCTCTGACGTAACATTGCCGTAATTCTGTACTACCGATGCTCGGTAGTACAGAACGTTGTAATTTTGGGCTAATCTGACTAACGCTGTTGAGCTAAATTCATTACACCCACTTTATATATGCTTAACCTTATCGACAGATCTTAAACGAATGGGAAAAAAAATTGCAAGCGTACCTGAAAGATGCTTAAATAAAGATGAAAAAATGTTAATGATCCTATAGTAATGCCAAGCAAACTTTTAAGATATTAAACAAACTTAATCAATCCGTACCCTGGCTGGTAAACGCTTCTTCTGCCTGAAAAATTATAAGTCTGAATATATCAAAATCTGGCTGACACATACGATGTTAGTTGCATTGCAGGAGTTTGCTTGTCTCTTTGTCTACGTGTCTGCTAGCAACACAATTTAAAAATTTTAACTGAGTAACTGAGTCTTCATGAAATGCCTTCATGGCAATAGCTCATAGAGGGCCGGGCGTAAGTCCCGGTGTCTCTGTGGGACTGGGCCTGTTGGTTCGTCTACTGCCGCCTATCTAATCTAATCTAAATTGAGACGAGCGGCTAGGAATATCGCGGGGACCAAATAATTAAATTTTAGTCATAGATGGTCTGTCAGTTTTTGTGTTGTTTATATGTCTATCTGTCTTCCAATGTTATATCTTACAAAATTTAGGACAGATTTTCAAAAAATTTACAGGAAATAGTAGGAACATTACGAAGAACAGATTATTATATTCAGAAGCTTATCCAAAACAAAGCCCCGATACCGAACCATTTTGAAATGTTTGTTTTCATTACGATGCTTGGCGTAGGTCTCCGCCCTTGGAGAGCTTCTCTCGTTATATTCTCATATAGCTGTTCTGTGTGTTGCGTGCATTATTTATTTATTTAAATAAGTCCTAAGTTTTTAACCGTAAATTAAACAGTGGATGCCATCAAATAAAATCCACATTCGGGCGACTGGAATCTTCTGAAATAATTCGGGCGACTGGAATGTTCTAGAATAGTTCGGTCGACTGGAATGTTCTGGAATAAACGCGTGTTAAGTTAAGAGATTATTCATTTATATTGCAACGATCTTTTTATTTATATCAGAACTATAAGGTAGCAGGTTAAATTGATATTTCCTTAAATAAATCAGTATAGAACTTGATATTTTCTTTTATTTACATTTCAAAATGAAAAGTTGGAAATTGATCTTCCGAGCTCCGAACACAGCTTCTCAATCGGAAAAATAGAAGCATAATAATTAAAGGGACAATTTCAGACCAGGAAGAATAAGTACCTCATTTCTGAACACAGGCAGGACCCTATAGCATCGTTTAGAACGTCTTTTAGCTATTGACGCATACTATAAACTTTTGAACGCTATTATCAGTGCTATATCTTAGAGACATAATATTATAGTTTACACGTAATTACTTAATGAGGACACAGTTCAGTTCCTGGGGTCGTGCAGAAGTCAACTTAATTTGCCCAATTTCAGGTAATAAGGCGATTACCTCAAGAATGTTTGAATCTACAATGTTATCAACAGCTGTGACATTTTGGGATCGAGTTCCAGGCCTTAATAGCAAACCGACGATTATTCCACCCACGTACCTGATCAATTTTTCTGAAATTTTGGAACAATGAAAGTGAAATCACACACAATTGGCATTGTTCAGTGTTAGTCATAGTAAGCTGAACAATTTTTGTGAAGGTGGAATTACGATGAGGTGAAATAATAGCTAAGTTGAAATACCACTGATACAACGTGTATTAGCGCTGGGATTCACGGAATAAAAAAAAAACCTGTACGTTGGCAATGTATGGATATAAAACACAAGCAAGCTGAAATCACGTCACCACGTCACTGGCAGACGCAAGTCGTGAAGAGAGCCTAAATGTGATGAAGCTGTGCCTTCTAGTCATTTCAGAAACAATCAATATTGGCGATAAATTTTGAAACCAACTTGAGTTAGCAAGACGGCAGATAAACTCTATATTGAACGGATAAAGTTGTTAAGGGCTGAAAGCGTGTAGAGTAAAACTGTTTAATGTCCTATGGCGCAGTAACCATAGAATGATGGTTGCATTGGTGTACTTTATCGAGGTACTGTTATTAGTAAAATTATTATCATTGTTGTTGTCATTATTATTTACAACCATAGTTTTTATCATCAAAATTAACATGTTTGAGTATTAGTGTCCATAAATGCACTCCTGGGTTGTTAAATTAAAGTTCATATTTATTGTATCCAAAAATTCTAAGTAAAACCAGCGTCTCGTGCAGTTGACTTCGGTACTTTTGATCGAGTTTTAGGCGATAATTATCCGAAGCAGGCGTGAGATTTGATATCTGCCTCAAGCGTTATCAATTTACAATTAACACCTGGAACTTGATCCAAAGTAGCGACGCCTAAACTAAAAAAAAAAATTCGGGCAAGTTTAAGTTAATTGGATTAGATTATCTTCGCCGACGAGAGTAAATCGAACGCACCTGAAGTAACTTTAGCGCAATTCAGCATATTCTTCTTATTTCCAAGGTTTCATATAACGTTGATAAGTTTGAGTGAATGTAACTACCTGTTTTCCCTACGTCAAGCTGAATTTGTTACACCCACTCTATGTATCCTAAACGCAATTGATATATCTTGAATGTAAATGAAATATTATATGCGTACCTAGAAAATGCTAACCGTACGTGAAAGATGCTTAAGTAAAGTGAAAAAAAAATTATTAGTAAACCTTAAGAAACGCTAAGTTAACTTGTAAGATGTTAAGCAATCCTAAAGGATTCATAGCCGAGCGGAGAGACACTCTTCCTTCCTAAAAAAAACAGTAAACAAGTTTAAATAATAAAAAATCTAGCTGACAAATAGGTACTAGGTTACTTACTTTGTAGGCGTTTATTTGACTCTTTGTCTACAAGTCTACTAGAAATATAATTCGGAATTTTTGACGAATCTTTATGAAATTGAGAAAAGCTGGTAGGAATATCACGAGCAACAGATGATTAAATCTTAGTAACAGTTCGTCAGTCCATTTATATGTTGTTTACATGACTGTCTTTCAACCACATAATTTGTGTGTACGTTCTATTTTTACACAAAAACTAGAACGCATCTTGGCGTAAGACAATCTGCCGCGGTGGAGGCAAATTCAACGCCTTCATTTTTGATGTCCAGCTAGGCATAATTTTGGCATAGGTCACATCTATGTAGATCAACCCACCAAACTCCCTGCAAAAAATTTTGAACATGGCTCAACATCTTCTACCTGTTTTTGGGTGGGCAGACAAATACATATATGTATTTGCAAATATACTTGGTTAAAAACAATGCCGAATTGTAGGTTTACTATGTCTTTATTAAGTTTCTCCAGCTGTCTTAGCTTAAAAACGATTCTTCGATCTTCGGTAAGGTGAAATAGTTGTCCAGTGTTGAAGGTTTCGTACTGGTCTGGCTGCTGTTCAGTGGCATCTTCCATT
>LQNS02276499.1:3255743-3268511 GCA_001587735.2 Parhyale hawaiensis
TTATTATTATTATTATTATTATTAAATCTCCTTGGTCGTACTAACGCAGGAAGGAACGGAGGGAGGACCAAGCACATGATTATTTTAGAAGAAGATAGAAGATAATAGATTTATTTAGGAAGTTTTTGAAGAGTACGGTAGATAACATAGCGGAACTGCGGTTTCATTTATTAAATTGTTTTATTGTTTTTCGTAGTCATTTATTGATGGCACCGGCCACAATTTTCCTAATAATCAACTACTGTTCTGCAGTCCGAGGCCCCTCGCCGGGCCATCTGCATAAGGCGACGGTGCCGGTGGTGTCCGATGCTCAGTGCCGCGAGGACTTCGGGGACGACTCGGTCATCACAGACAGGATGATCTGTGCCGGCAATGAAGACAGAGATTCGTGTCAGGTATCCGTTATTGGTCCCTAAGACTTCCATTACTTACATGCCTTCGAACCGCTTCTCATTCTATTTGTTTCACGCCTAGTTGCAGGTAAACTGCTTTTCTATGAAGTTTGACATGAACAATATTGTAATTCAAAATGATGGTAGTTGACACAAGTAAGCTAGTAATTCTGTAAATTGCTACAATGTTTACAGTTCCAAACCAATAGTTATTCTCAAAATATGTTATGAAGAACGTTCTGCACAGCACCAACGCACCGTTCACAGGCACAATCAAGTGTGAAAGACAACTAGCCTGTCAACGCTTCCACAAGGCGACTGCGAAGCAAAAATTGAAAGTGTGAACTCGCCTTAACATTCAATGTTACTCACTTATTGGACTTATCTAGGCAGTAGCGCAGGTGTGAACTCGCCTTAACATTCAATGTTGCTCACTTTTTTGACTTATCTAGGCAGTAGCGCAGGTGTGAACTCGCCTTAACATTCAATGTTACTCACTTATTGGACTGATGTAGGCAGTAGCGCAGGTGTGAACTCGCCTTAACATTCAATGTTACTCACTTATTGGACTTATCTAGGCAGTAGCGCAGGTGTGAACTCGCCTTAACATTCTTACAATGAGTGAATAAGGACTTATCTAGGCAGTAGTGCAGGTGTGAACTCGCCTTAACTTCAATGTTACTCACTTATTGGACTTATCTAGGCAGTAGTGCAGGTGTGAACTCGCCTTAACATTCAATGTTACTCACTTATTGGACTGATGTAGGCAGTAGCGCAGGTGTGAACTCGCCTTAACATTCAATGTTACTTACTTATTGGACTTATCTAGGCAGTAGCGCAGGTGTGAACTCGCCTTAACATTCAATGTGGCTCACTTTTTTGACTTATCTAGGCAGTAGCGCATGTGTGAACTCGCCTTAACATTCAATGTTAGTGTCTCACTTATTGGACTGATGTAGGCAGTAGTGCAGGTGTGAACTCGCCTTAACATTCAATGTTACTCACTTATTGGACTGACCTAGGCATTAGCGCAGGTGTGGAGCTTCTGTATACCACTTTGTTCAGTCTCAAGTGCACCGTTATATGGCTGCATCACCTTCCCCTTATTCACCTGTAATGCAATTGAAGTAATTAATGTCAACCCACCCACTGCTTAAAGCCACATTTTCACTCTAGTTAGTCAATGTTCGACTATTCCACCGCTAGTGGTCAGTGGTCAGCCTCCCGTTGTATTACTCACTTGAGGGAAAAAGTCTTGCGACCAGATGGAACAGCCCGAGTTAGAGAAGATTGAACAATGCTATTCTGATGGGTGCCAGGTGGCGCTTTCGTCGTTCACGACGGATTGGTGTGTGTGTTTGTGTACGCAGATCGTGTGCGTGTGTGCGGCGTTCAAGTTGGTGCGCCGCGCTGCTCGCTGTATCGCCGATAAAAGTTAGGTTAGGTAAGGTAAGGATAGGTAAGGTTCAGTTACACACAGAAAAATGGTAGTTTACCATTAAGCAAAATTAGTTAACTGTAAACTACCATGTCGTTTGAAGTTACGTCAATGCACATTGTCGTTTGTGATTAACGACATATGAGCATGAGCGTTGTGATGGACAACTGTGTCTTTTACGATTAATTATTATTGCTCTGTAGCTAAAATATTACGTTTTAGTGATAAGAAACCAGGTATTTTTAATCGCGAAAGAACATACTTTTCTGCGAGTAGGTTAGGTTAGGTTAGAAGGTTAGGTAAGGAGATTATGTTAGGTAAGGGTATGTTTGGTTAGGCTAGGTTACGTTAGCCTAGTTAGTTTTTAATTTAGTGGTGGTGCGCGCAGCAAAGTTTATTTGAACGCGCAATCGTCGTGAACGACGATAGTGCTGCCAGGTGGGCACTTTCAACCACCTGCTGGTTGTATGCGACCTCTGGCAGATCGCGTCTTTCTCTGGACCCCATTTGCCCGAGAGGGCCGCCACTTCTGGGTCTTCCCAGGAAATTACGGTGTCATTGCCGTAGGGTTTTACGCTTAAAGTTGTTTGATAACCTACGACAATATTTGCCGTCCACTTGCTGTGTAATTTTCCTAAAGGTTAGAGCTACAATAGACCGTTAGATCACAGATATTTCCACGCTGTGCATAATTACGGGAAGATACTTAGTCCAAAGAATTAAATAGCCCACGTATCTATGTCACATCGACATATGTAGTTAGGTGCCAAGCGCGTCATTTTGGTCACGCTGGCAGAAAATTCATACCTGGGTCCTGTGTTCGGCCGTGAGGTTCTGCAGGCGTTTACGGCGTCTTTAGGATGATTAGTGAATCACTTATCTTTATCCTATCAGTCCTTGTTAACGAATCAAAAAATCTTATCTATCTTACATATCAGTATGAAGTATAGGAATATATTCCTAATTAGACTGTTCCTGCGGAACTGATTCATTGGTACTTTCCCCCTATCTTATATTGAAAGCGTAACGTGCAGACAGATGGAACCACATACAGAATAATATTACAATCTAGTATAACATCGAGTGCTAAATTCATAACTACCCGAAAGGTTAGAGTAAGAATAGATCGCGTGGTCTTCCGTGCTTTGTCTGAACGGGGTAAATTTTACCCTCTCCCCCCCCCCCCCCCCCNCCCCCCCCCCTCCAGGGAGACTCCGGAGGACCGCTCTTCGTATCGGCCGGCAGCTACTACGAGCTGATCGGCGTGGTGTCGTGGGGCCGCGGCTGCGCTTACAAGACGCCGGGAGTCAACGCCAGGGTTACCAGTAAGTCACGTGACCATGAGTTACCAAGCATAGGTACCCTAACATAATTATTGGGCACCTCAGAAACTGCAACAGCAAAACAATTACTGCGGCGGCCGAAGATGCCGTTAGGGTTGTGCTTAAATTCGGTTAAGCGCACAAATCACATAACCGCCTTGAAACTCAGAACCAATCGAGCATCAGCCTTAGTCAGATAGCGAATTGCGAGTGGCTGTAGCGAGACGTTATGTTTAGTTCACACGACGGTTAAAGTTATCTCTTTCCTCTCGCAACTATATGGGCGGCCAAATGCGCTGCCGAAGAAAAGTACACAACCTGCTAAGTTATGATTCACTGCAGGTAAGAAAAAAAGCATCCGAAACCTGAACTAATATAACGGCTGATAGTTTTGTTAATGACTTGCAGACACAAAATTGCATTTATAAAGTCAAATATTCAGATGCTGACTTGGGAGAACTCTTGTATTTAACTGTCGTCGGAACCCACTTCAAGCCGTTCTCACGATAAGTACACAACTGGTTAATATATGTCACTTAACTATTTGTAAACGACAGGGTTCCTAAGCATCTACACCGCACCTACTATCTTAACATACTGCGGCACTAGTAGTTCTCGACTACTGTTTTCTTTGAAAGATGAAAATGTTCCCAAGAGCTGCGTTTCAGTTAGTAAGATATTAAAAATTACATGCTGTAACCTAACATAACCTAGTGATTTGTAAATGAGCATTTACTGGTACTATTTGCTCATGATATTAGAAATTACATGCTGTAACCTAACATAACGTAGTGATTTGTAAATGAGCATTTACTGGTACTATTTGCTCATGTTTTGGGCAGCAAAAGGTTATATAATCACGAAGTTACCAGCTCTGACTATGACTGTTCTATTGCAGATCTGTACTCGTGGATCGAGACCAACTCCTACAGTCCAAAAACCTGCAGTCGTCCATCAGCCTGAGCTGGAGGATGGCTCCAGATGACGTCATCGCCCGTAATTGCCCGCGTTACTTAACGGACGGCTCCAGATGACGTCATCGCCCGTAATTGCCAGCGTTTATTTAACGGAAGGCGCATTGGATTTGCACGCTTAGATCAAATGAGCTAATGCGATGAGCTCAGACTTGTCTAAAACTTCGGCCCTTGGTGCTGAAATTGGCATGTTTGATACATTGAGTTTTTTTATAGGCGTTAATTGTCTAGGAGTGCCTTTGGAAATTTATCTATTGTTGCGACTCCTATAGTTAAAAATCTAAGTTTTGGAGAAGTTTGAGCTCTTTGGATTAGATTATTTCCATCAAAGAGGGTAAATCGGACACGCTCTGACGTAACCTTTCCGTATCTCTGTACTACCGATGCTCGGTCGTACATAACGTTGGTAATTTTGGGCTAATCTGACTAACGCTGTTGAGCTATATTGATTACACCCACTTTATATATGCTAAGCCTTATTGACAGATCTTAAACGTATGCGAAAAATTGCAAGCGTACCTGAAAAATGCTTAAGTAGAGTGGAAAAAATTTTAATAAACCTATAGTAATGCCAAGCAAACTTATAAGACGTTAAGCAAACCTAAAAAAATCCTTCGCCTGGCTGGTGAACGCTTCTTCTGCCAGAAAAATTATAAGTCTGAATATTCCAAAATCTTGCTGACACATACGAGGTTATTTGCATTGCAGGAGTTTGCTTGTCTCTTTGTCTGCTAGCAACACAATTCAAAAATTTTACCCGGGGCTTCATGAAACGTCTTTGTGGCAGTAGCTCATATAGAGGGCCGGGGCGTAAGTCCCGGTGTCTCTGTGGGACTGGGCCTCTTGGTTCGTCTACTGCCGCCTATCTAATCTAATCTAAATTGAAACAAGCGGCTAGGAATGTCGCAGGGACCAAATAATTAAATTTCAGTCATAGATGGTCTGTTAGTTTATGTGTTGTTTAAATATGTCTGTCTTCCAACTATGTATCTTAAAAAAATTGAGGACAGATTTTCAAAAAATTTACAGGAACTAGTAAGAATATTAGGACGAAAAACAGATTATTATATTCAGGTGCTTATCCAAAACAGTGAAATTTTTTGTTTTCATTACGATGCTTGGCGTAGGTCTCCGCCCCTGGAGTGCTTCTCTAGTTATACTCTCATATACCTAGCTGTTCTGTGTGTTGCAAGCATTATTTATTTACTTAAAGAAGTCCTAAGTTTTTTTAATCGTAAATTAAACAGTGGACGCCATCAACTATTTTTCACATTCGGACGACTGGAATGTTCTGGAATACCCGCGTGTTGAGTTAAGAGAATATTCATCTATTTTGTAACGATCTTTTTATTTATATCAGAACTATAAAGTAGCAGGTTAAATTTATGTTTCCTTAAATAAATCAATATAGAACTTGATATTGTCTTTTATTTACACTTCAAAATGAAAGGGTCCTGAAAATTGATCTTCTGAGCTCCGAACAGCTTCTCAATCGGAAAAATAGAAGCATAATAATTAAAGGAACAATTTCAGACCAAAAAGAATAAGTACCTCATTCCTGAACACAGGACCCTTTAGCAGCCAAATCGGGCACTTTTTCTCGTTGCATGGACATTATTTACAACGTTTGTTAGTCATTGACGCATACTATAAACTTTTGAACGCTATTATATGTGCTGTATCTTTGAGACATAAAGTTATAGTTTACACGTAATGACTTGATGAGGACACAGTGCAGCAAAGGGTTAAGCAGAGGCAAACTTAATTTGCCAATTTCAGGTAATCTAACTCGATTACCTCAAACATGTTTGAATATACAATGTTATCAGCCGCTGTGATATTTAGGGATTGAGTTTCTGGCGTTAATAGCAAACCGACTACGTTTTGAGATAATTTTCAACTCCCTTGTGCTCAAGCTCAATTAGGGCATATTCGACTGGTAGCCAAAACTTGTTCGGAACTTCAGGTAGGTACGCCGGCTTCGACCTGCTGAATTGAGTTGTGAGCATTTATCCATAATCAGTTGCCCTGGAGAATTTCAGATATTCAATCTTGCTCCATTAAAGGAAGTTTTCAAGGGCTCTACTTTATAGCGATGCTTCTGGTACTTGAAATACACTGCAACGTGGCACAGCCAAAGCTTCTGCTTATAGTTCCAGACAAGTCAAGCGTCGAAGGTTCAAAGGCGGTGTTCAATCGAACATGCCACTGATGCCTGAAAAAAAGTAAGTAATAAAAACAGATTGACTAATCACTAGCGCATGTCGTAGGTTTCGAACAAGGCAGATTAGAGTATCTTGATATGTAATCGGTAAGCGAGTGAATTTTCATACCAATAGTAAATGAGGTGCGTAGCGTACAAGTGTTACGAACCACATATATAGAGCAATAACTAGTAAAGGAAGAATAGAGATAAGGCGTAGTAACTAACTGCAGGATGCTGCAGCTATAAAGCCAGCTGGTTTCTAACGGGGGCCGCTGGCAAAATTTTCCCATGTGAAGCCTTATGAGATGATCGGAATTAAAACTTAATGTACTGTTCTGTTAACAATGAAGTTTGTAAAAGATTTGGACGAGAACAGGAGCTGGAAGACTAGTTAAAATCCTGCCTCAAGATAGAATGAGAATCTTGTTTTCTAGTTCGGTCGGGTGTTTAGCTTTGACAGTTCTCACAATAACGTCTGAACTTTCTCGCTGGCTGTAGAATAAACAAGCACTACATATATATATTTCATTGAAGATTTATTCATGCCTGCTACCTAAAAATTCTGCATTCAATTTCTGACGCTTCCTAACATTTTTGTGCTACCATCAATTAAAAACGCTAATATTCACCCACACTGCATAGTAAAAGTCTTGTTGATCGCTTTCGCCAACATATTCCATTCTCGGGGCTAAACTGAACCTATTTCTTAAACCAATATTGAAAAACCCAGAGCCGGGTTAAGTGTGGGCGCCTCTCGCCGTTAGTTGCGTAGGGCTGCGCTTAGTTAATAAATGTGGGGCTTATCTATACATTAATTTGTACCGGCGTAAGATTGCGGTAATATAGTTGAGGTTAAAAGTTACTGGGCGTAGTTACAGTCTACAGTCTTACAGTACAAGCTCATTAAAAAGTTGTACCATGTGATTTGATCAGGTCATTTCATTATTAACCCTTGGCTTCTTACTATGCACTTATCCACAGGTGGCTCTAAGATCAACACAACCAATAGCCATAGCACACAGCTGACAATACAGCTCTTAGTCCAAAGCACTACCCTCTTGCGCGGAAACACCAATCACAACCACTTACGCATAATATTGAAGCCCCTTTCGTTTGGAACCATCAACAAAGGGTTAACATTCAGGTAACCGCATCCTTATATTTAATGAAACTGTACAGCAAGACTATATAGACTCCAGCTGCACCCAGTAACTTTTCATCTAGACTGTATGCTCCTATGTGCTCTTTGACGTCTCAATATTAGTTTTAACGAATAAATTTATCTAGTGCTGACGATGGCAAATGCTGCCGAAACCGATCGACAAGAATTATTAGTTATTCTAATTTATGTCATGATAGAAAAAAACTAGAGCACTCTGAGAGCGCATACCTCTGCCAAGTGAAGCAACAGTAGCAAAAACTTCAAGTGGGTTCTGAAACCATAATCCAAAATCTAATCATTTGTGCCTTTTTGTATTAATAACAGTTTGTTCAATTTTCTTGAAGATCCGTTCATGACTTTTTGAGTTATAGCGTTAACAAACGTTATGACAAACATAAGTCAAACATACAAACGAGCAAACCGATGTGCACCAAAATTTAATCATTATGTCTTTAAACATTATTAAAAACCCCTATAAATTTCATGAATATCCATTCATTATTTTTTGAGTTATTGTGCTAACAACTATAAAATTAAAAACAGTGACAAACGAACGAACGAACGAACAAATAGATCATTACCGAAATTTGATCAGATGCTCTTTGTTATATACCTAACAACTCTTGTTAATTTCATCAAAATCCATCCATAACTTTTTGAGTTATGGCAACGAGAAAAATGAGGCAAACAAACAAACGAATGGACATATCTTCACCAAAGGTTAATCATCTGTTTCTCCTAACATACCTAACAATCCCTGTAAATTTCATCCAAATCGGTTCATAAGTTTTTGAGTTATCTTGGTGAAAAACAGACAGAGAGACATACAGACAGAGAGCCAGACAGACAAACACGACGAAATCATAACCTCCTTGGCGGAGGTAAAAATTAGAATATTGGGAATTTATTTTATCCGATGCACTTCATTACCTGTTTCTAATCTACTGTTCAATTCAAACATCTAAAGTTTGAATCTTAAGGAGGCATAAATATAGCAATACACTTGGGATTGCATTGCAATTTGACTATAATCTCAAGGCTCACTAAAATAATATTACAATATTCCTATGGCAATCCATATACAGTAAGATGATCGTATTAACCAGCTCGAATATTTATCTAAATTTTGGCTAATATCTGAGTATACAATGCTGTTATAAAACATACTATGCCGTAAACATTCAAAGTCCAGTAAAGTATGAGAAGGACAAATTTAGGTCAGTCACTATTGAGGCCGAGGTCGTTGGCGCAAACAGCGCCATACATCCGTGAATATGTTGTATATGATTATCGCCAGTGAACAAGGTGAGAAAGGTGAGAATGTTTTCATCCTGAATGTGATTATATTTCTATGTATTCCGCCCAAAACTCCCAGGAGGACGTGAGCAATCAAAAAAATCTCTTACACGCAGTCAGGTGAGTTGACCTAAATGTGCAAAATGCCAAAACTGCTGACTCAGATTCTCTCCGCACCCGTTGTGGGTGGTGGGCTTACGCTACGAGCATTCTAGATTAATTAAGGCGTCTTTTTGTGACCACCGCGTGGATGATTCCCCCTGATCGCGCATGATTTGTGCGTTTTTGTGACCGCATTTTGACGTGATTCTGACAGCAATCAACCGTGATCAGTGGTGAGAATTGATCGCAGCGTGATTTCCTCCACAGGTAAAATCATGCGTGATCAAAGAGTGATTCAAGCCGTTGGACAAGTAAAAATTCAAAACGTGAAATGGAGAGAAGTGATGTTTTATTATATTTAGGGATAAATTGAATAAGGTTATGATGATTGTTTGTGATATTGACTTCCAGGTTTGTAGTTTCCTTACTTTTTACTGTGTATGTTCAAAATTCTTTAAATACTGCTAGTTCGGTTATGCATTGGCTTCAAAATAAATAAAGGCTCATAAGAACTCCATTACCTATACCATTTCCCGTATAAATACAATAAAAATATATTTTTCGAAAATTGACATGGCGTCTCTGGTTTGTTTACAAAATCGTTTACCGTTCTTGTGCTTTTCAGTGATCACGGTGATCATGATCACATTGATTCTGATCACGAGAGTAGTAGTATATAAGGTAGCGAAATACCCCTTTTAGGGTAACCTACCCTCGCGGCTACCCTCGCGCGCGAGCTTCCGGTTTGTAACGGCCAATACACTTCCGGTTTAGCGGGGGTCAGGGGGGGGCGCTAACCGGAAGTGGGCGGGGCCTGGGAAACCGGAAGGGGCGGCGCGATGACCCGCCGGCGCGAGGGGAACCTACCCTCAAAAACTGGGATTTCGCATCATTATACACTACTGAGAGTGGCCACAAAAAGCCGCCTTTAAAAGTCAGAGAGCTATTGTAACAATATGTTAACAATTAAATTCTAGGTTAACCAACCTGACCGGCTCATTTATTTCCACTGTACCTGTTCGAGCATTTCATAAATCGTGCTATCATCACAAGAAATGGAAGTCTCTATAGCTGTAAAAGCACTGAAAGAACTATTATTATTATTAAATCACACCAGGCTGGCGACGTAGGAACTGAGAAACTCCATGAGGTTAACAAACCCCCACGCAACCAGCCCAGCAGGTGGAGAAGAAAAAAATGAAAAAAGAAGATGTAACTTACGATTATTTTCGGCAGTTAAACTAAATGTTGAACTACGTACTTTTTATGTTATCAATCCATAGTGACCATATATATGGCGGGATTCCTGCCTTTAGGGGTTTCATATAAAAACAGACAATGGAATGAACTATAAAGTATTTAAATACATTTGATGTATTTGGTAATTAGTACTTAAACACGTTTGAGAAATATTATCAATACTTAGTAAAGATGTAATTAAATTTGACGAAGTTTTCAGTATTTAAATGCAGTCATAGTTTTTAGTGCCATTCACTACTTATTTATTTGATATATTAAATTCAACAAGCCAGTATTTTTGAGTCGAAATATCAACAGCAGAAATTTTAGCTTACGATACAAAGCAGCGCCCTTTGTTTACAGGCTTCCCTGGCAATACAAACAACCAATTAAATAAAGAAATAAATAGAGAATTCTGAGAGCGCATACCTCCTCCAAGCAAGGCAACGGCAGCGAAAAAATCAAAATTGATTCTGGAAGCACGATTTTCTTTGTATAAACATCACCAAAATTTAATCGTTTATAGCTTTTAATATTACTAACAACTCCTACAGATTGCATTAGATCCATTCATAACTTTTTGAATCATAACTTTGAATCATAACATTTTGAATCATTGTGCTAACAGGCATAACATAACAACGAACGATCGCTCAAACAGATCATCACAAATATTTACTCATTTACTTTTCGTGAAATACCTGACAAAAAATTGTAAGTTTCATAAATATCCGTCTATAACTTTCTGAGTTTTGACATTAAGAAAAATGAGGCAGATAAACAAACAACGGATATTCACCAGAAGTAACTATTGTTCCTCCTAACATACCTAACAATCCCTGTAAATTTCGTTAAAATTACTCCATAACTTTTAGATTTATCTCGGTGATAGACAGACGAGCAAAGAGACAGACGGACAAACTCGACTAAAACATAACTTCCTTGGCGGCGGTAATAAGAACTGCTGAGTAATCATCAGTTTGTTCCCTTATTTATCCATGCACAACTTGTGTGCTATATACTACTATCAGTTTAGGAAACACAAATAGAGCAGATTTACAGATAAGTGCACAACAATAGAAATACGGATGTTATACGACGTTCAGCCATGAGCTAGTATACAAGTAATACATTAATACTCGGACCTCCAACAATTGTTTGAAAGACTGTGGGAAAGTAATGCTTTGGTATGAGAAAGAATTTGGGCTGGCAGTGCATAAGATGATCACGTGTTAGATCTTTGGTGTGGTTCAAAACACCCAAATCTTATCTCTGGACATGCTGTTCGGGGATTATACATGAAAATAGATATCTTCGGGACGTCTGAAAATGTTTATTGACTGATCCTTGTTTTCGTTAGCGAAAAACGCAATTTAACAGTCTAAAATTCGTAATACAATAATACTTTTTGACAGTCGGTATAAGAACAATCAAACGAGCTGCTATGCCCTTAATTTCTAGATGACGTGTTGCAACACTCTACGGAGCAGCATTACCAAAATACCAAGCGTTTTGGTAATGTGTTTGAAGTGTTTAGAACCTTGGATGCAGTTGTGGGAAGGCAGATGAACAGATGTACTGGGGGATGCATCTCATCAGTATACTATATAATAATTCACGTCGTGTATTTATTTATTTATTTATTTATTTATATATTTATATTTTTCCTGTCACGCTCTATGGGAATAAGATAGGAGAAAATTCAGATTTCAAAATGTAAAAAAAAGTGGGGTACCTTGCAATTTTTTTTTNTTTTTTTTTTGGCGAAAAAAAAGTTGGGTACCTTGCAATCTTTTTCTTCAGTATTAGATAGGGGAAAAATAGAACTAATAAGATAGGAGAAAATTCTGATTTCAAAGGCGAAAAAAAAGTTGGGTACCTTGGTATCTTTTTCTTCAGTATTAGATAGGGGAAAAATGAGGAAACCCAAAAGACGGCGGGGGTTTTGGAGAAGTGTTAATTTTTTGCCGCCATTTATAATGACGGCACGGGCCACTAGTCAGGTATATAAGATACGTTCACTGCATTGGTTCGATCAGTTTGCATGGTGCAGTGATGCAGAGGTCGGTGTCACGCTGAGAGCTACGAAACTCTTACAATTTCAGAAATGCGAAGTGAAGAGCAACTTTGAATAAAATGTTGTCGACACATACTGAAAGTGTGGTGTCAAGTGAAGACATTCTGGAAGACATAAAGAAATTTCAAAAATAGGCAAACCCTGCTTCAAAGATTCATTGGTTTAGTAGTGTTTTTGAAGTAACTTCAAGGGGGTGATCGAATTTCTTGAAATTTTGGCGAGGTAACAGTGAAGTGGAAAACAGTTGGCATTGCTCAGTGTTAGTCATTAGTACATAAGCAAGCTGAAAAATATTTGTGACTGCTGGAAAGATGTTCCAAGGACACAATGATTAATTTAAAATAAAACTAATAACACGGCGATTTATGCTGTGGAGTGTGCAACTGACGCGACATGGAAGAACGTAATGTTAAAACACGCACACATATATATATATATTGAGACAAGTTTCGTTAAAACGAAGATGACATTGTTCCTTGGTAAGCTTAACGGAAGCTTTCTCTAAAACTCGATATTTATTCTTCACATCTTCACTAGATGTTCGAAGGATTATGAAAGAC
>LQNS02276499.1:3270729-3280884 GCA_001587735.2 Parhyale hawaiensis
GTGAAGATGTGAAGAATAAATATCGAGTTTTAGAGAAAGCTTCCGTTAAGCTTACCAAGGAACAATGTCATCTTCGTTTTAACGAAACTTGTCTCAATAATGGGTTGCTGCCAACGTACACAAATATATATATATATATACCCTGAAATTATGTTACCTGACTTGCTTCAAGTTTAAAAATATGCCAGAATGAAAATCTGAAGCGAATACAAGCTGATGAAGCCGCGCCCAATGGTCATTTCAGCAACTATAGATTTTGAAGTAGCTGAAGCGAAACCGAATTATGTTAGCAATAAGCTCTGCTGAACTGATAATATAATTAAATGTTGATAACGCGGCAAAATGACGATATTAAATATAAGCGAAGCTAGTGTGACGTATATAGTAACTATGGAATGATGAATACATTTAAGTATTTTTTGAAGTATAATTATTGTTGTTGTCACAAAAATATTTACTTCTGAAATAAAGTTATGGTTTTGTCGAGCATCTCTGTCTGATTGACTGTTTGTCAAACTCAAAAAGTTATGGACGGATCCTAACGAAATTTATTGGGATTGTTAAACATGTTAGTAGTACCAGATGATTAACTTCTCGTGGAGATGCGTGCAACCGTTTGTCTCTTTGTTTGTCTGCCTTTCATTCGTAGTACTATATCTCAAAAAGTTTTTGATGAGATTTTATAAAATTTACATAAGTTGTTAAGTATATCACAAAAGGTAAGTGATCAAGTTTTTCTGATAATCTGCTTGTTCTTTTGTTTGTTTCTGTGCTTGGTTTTATGATTGTTAACAAAATAACTCAAGAAGTTAGGTGCGGATCTTTATGAAACTTACAGGAATTATTAAAAATGTGTGAAATATGAATGACCGAATTTTAGTGATGATCGGTAAGTCCGTTTTTGTGCTTACTATTGTTTGTTAGCAAGATAACTCGAAAAGTAATGAATGAATCTTCAAGAAAATTATAGAAGCTGTTATTACTGCCAAGAAGTACAAATGATTAGGTTTTGATGCTGATACAATGGAAATCATAGTTTTAAAACCAGTTTGGATTTTTCTTAACTTTTGCCTTGCTTGGAGGAGGTACGCGCTCTCAGAGTGCTCTAGTATTAGAATTCTATCACTTTATTAAATGTTTTTTGTCTTTCTTTTTCTTTTTTATTGGCATTACGCTCACATCATAATTAGGTATTATTATTTACTGCAATATTACCGAGTAATATTTTCATCATCAAAATTAAAATTTCCAAGGCTTCTTATCTATACTCAGCTACACTCCAGTCATGAGGTTCATACTTATTGTGCGAAATTTTCGATATTGTTGTTCCACACTGAAAATGAATTTCCGTTATAAAGCATATTTATCATTTCCAAAATCTAAAATCATCGGCAACGAATTATCCATTTATCCGTTAGTAATCGCTCTCGCTATAAGATGTACCAGGTGCAAAAGTTCTACCGAACTTTCTATCACCTGCGAACGAAGTGATAGAGGTGATAATGTTTTCGTTAAAGATTTAAGTATATATATATATGCAAATCGTGTAGTTCGGTAACAGCTTTTCTGCTATGAAAGTTTTGTTAGAGGCGAATGAGAGATTGTTGTTGCTTAAATATTTATTTAGTTTCTCAAGTACATTCAATGCATTCATTATTACTGGCGCTGTACAGAAGACCACCGATAGCGTCTTCACCGTTTCGATTACGGCTGTTGTCATAATAAGGAGGTGTTGGCGATGCCGGTGGTGGTCGCGGCGGTGCCGGTGGTGATCGCGAGGGTGCCGGTGGTGGTCGCGAGAGTGCCGGTGGTGGTCGCGAGAGTGCCGGTGGTGGTCGCGAGAGTGCCGGTGGTGGTCGCGAGGGTGCCGGTGGTGGTCGCGAGGGTGCCGGTGGTGGTCGCGAGGGTGCCGGTGGTGGTCGCGAGGGTGCCGGTGGTTGAAGTTCTTCCCGAAAGATCTTTCAATTTTCCATGAACTCAGTACTGCTCGAGCCACATTTCTACCAGCATGGAAAACCGTCCATCGCCGTCACCTCCGCGACCTCCTAATGATGAACACAGCCGTAATCGAAACGTAGAAGACACCATCGGTGGTCTACTGCACAGCGCCAGCAATAATGAATGCAGCAAATGTTTCCGCCAACTTGAGAAACTAAGTAAATGTTTAATCAACAACAATCTCTCAGTCGCTTTTAACAAAACCTGCATATTTGTAAATATGTGTAAATATTTGTCTGTCCACCCAAAAAGAGGTCGAAGGAGTTGAGCAATGTAAATAATTTTTATAGGGAGTTTGGTGGCTTGACCTAGATGTGATCCATGCCAAAAAACTAGGTCTAGCTGGCCATAAAAAATTACGGAGTTGAATTTTCTCCACCGCAGCGAATTTGCCTCCACCGCGACAGATCGTCTTAAGCCCTGAGGCGTTCTATTTTTCTCTATGTTACTATTGAACAGCTAGCTATTATTATATTCACTAGCTTTATGCCTCCGTTTCCCAGGGGTGGTGGTTTCACGCCACGAGGCGCTCTAGTTTCTTAATGTCCTCATCAGATGGAATAGGAAAATACATGGTATAGCTGTAAAAGAGAAATGTATACAGTCTAAGTTAGTCCAAGAGCCAGGACTAAGTCCCCCATTTCGCATTCATAACTTCTTAATTCATTCCACCTGTAAATGCGAGCATTCACATTAAGGGCCTGGGGCCGTGCTTGGAACAGCAGGTCTTCACTTCTACTGCCATCGTGCCAAGCTTCATACTTAATCGGAACACTCCTTATCTTTGTACCAAACTAGCGTTGGCTTCGCTTCCATCCCTCCTCGCTATGTATCCAGTCCACATTTCTGCACACGCCTATCACTTTTTTCCTATCCAACATTGCTGCACACTCTATTCTTTTCTTGACTTTCCCTACTGCCACAAGCACTAGCCATTCGTCTCTTGCCAGCCCAGGTACCTGGTGCGTCCACCTGATTAATGCGCAGGTCATAAGCATCAACTTTGCGTCTACACACTCGTTCCCATTTACTCTATCGAACATTCCACGTACAGGTGCACCTTCCTTGCTAATTAATGACGCATTTAACACTAACAATCTTTGCTTTACTGCCAAATGTACGATAATAAGAGACAGTTCACGGGAACATCAGAACTTTTAAATTAGATCAGATAATGGACAATAGACAGCCCAACTCAGGCTCATTCCCATAGAGCATCTGGGATTTACGGTATTTGTACTCAAATGGGTCGAAATGCAACCTCAGCATAGCTGAGCAGAACGGTACCATTGTTTACTATTTCCCTGTTGAATATCGGGCCATGAATGACTTTCTATGACATACGCGTATAGAAAATACTTTTTGCTGGTCACGGTAACAATTTATCGATATACTAGTGCCAAGCATTAAATAAAACATTCAAAAGCAGATGGCAAGCATCTCGAGATACTATAGCAGATTATTCAGAGAAGAAGCAAACCTGTGCGACATGAAACTAACTGTATGGATAGATCGATGACGGTATACGCTAAAAAGGTTGATTGTAGTAGTGTATTCAATAGAATTGTTCCTGCAGTTCTTTCCTTAGCAACTATCTACTGTTCCAGAACTTTTGCGCAAATTGGTATAGCAAGAATTTGGATATCGCGTTGATAATTCTCAACTTGCTCTAGCGACAAGCAGACACACGCTGAATACGGTATGAATTAAATTACAATTAGAGCACTCTGAGAACGCATACTTCGGCCAAGCAAGGCACCGCCACGAAAAACTGAAATTGGTTCTGAAACTATGATTTCCTTCTCATCAGCACCAAAATCTAGTCGTTTGTTCCTTTTGACAGTAATAATAGCTGCTGTAATGTTCTTGAAGATCTGTTCCTAACTTTTCGAGTTATGTTACAGTCAAACCTTCTGAGAAATATTAATCAAGCACACAAGCAGACCAGCCGTAGATTACCAAGCTTTGATCAAGCATGTCTTTTCCCATAAATAATTTATGTAAATTTCACAAGGACTGTTCATAACTTTTTCAATTATTTTGCGAACAAACTTAAAATCAAACACAGAGACAAACAAAGAAACGAGCCAACAGATCATCACTGAAATTTGTTCATTTGTTCTTTGTGATATACCTAACAAAAGGTGTAACTTACATAGAAATCCCCTCATAACTTTTCGAGCTCTGATAGTAGGAAAATAGGCAGACAAATAAATAAAAACGGTTGAACGAATCTTCACCAAAAGATGATTATTTATTACTACTGACACGTCTAACAATCCCTGTATATTTCGTAAAGATCGGTCCATAACTTTTGAGTAATTTTGGTGACATACGAACTAGACAAAAACATAACCTTCTTGGAGGTGGTAATTGTGATACACGGAGTTACGTGTATTCAAAATATACCAAAAATCGATCAGATCAAATAGTCTTTAATAAGAACACAATAGGTTCGCAAACGATTGTCTAACTATAATTTTGTCAACTTACGCGAATAAACGACAGAGATGTGCTGAATGTACTGTACTCGTGTCGAGAACGGAAAAAGAAGAAAAAATAATTATGTATCATACAGCTTTTCAAGGCTGATTTACCATTTAGTCAAAGCTTTGTCTTCCTTGTAGAGTTTGACATCAGATCCAGTAGCGAAGAGTGGTAGGTACTTGAAAGCAGTATTACCACAGGAACCTACCTTTTAGTTGTACAAATATGTTAAAAATCAGTACACTTGCGTTGTGTTGGAGGATCTCAAAAGGGATCAAGCATAGGAATCGAGTACCGTCTAAATACAGGCCTCTGGGTCAGAATAATCTTTTAGATCTAGTATGTAGTGAGTAAACATTCCTGTGGTTTTTGGAACATAGAGCACGACACAAAGAAACTGCGTCTGCGTTGTTGGCCTCCAGTGCTGGGAGCTACGTATTTACCATTATCTGGCAACTGCGCAGTTACATGCACTTGTGGTGCGGCAATGAAACAGGTGCGGTTGCAGGTGTGGTATGATTCTCATGAAGTATACATATGTTCTCCGCACCGGAACCGTCCGAGCACGTGATGTAGTGATGTGGCGATACGTGTTGCTATGGGCTCTACGGATCTCCTAAAATTTGGGCTATGTGGAGGGAAGTAGATTAGATTAGATTAAATAGGCGGTATTAGACAAACCAACAAGCCCATTCTCAAAGAGACACCGAAACTTACACCCCGGCCCTCTATGAGCTATTGCCATTATGTTAGTAGGATATAGAGGACTGGGGAAAAGAGAAAAAAAAAGAGGAGGGAGAAGAGTCTCAGCAAAAGAGACGATCATGAATGCACGCAATCACGATCAATAGCCGCAGATATGCGGAGTTAAAGATGTCAGCCAGTGTAGTTGGAGCAGCTTGGAGAAGAAGATGGATTTAGGAAGGCTCGGATGCTTTGGCCGTTAAGAGTGCGCGACTCCTGGAGGAGGAATCCTTAGCTGTGGGAGATGTCTCTCTCAAAGTATTTCAAGACGCTTTTTAAACGCGTTGACTGAATCCGCACTAACAACGTGGGACGGGAGTTTATTCCAAATGCTTACTATGAAATACGGAAAGAACTGCTGACTTAATGTCGTTCTTCGAGCTTTGTGCTTGAGCTTTTGACCGTTGTTTCGCAAGCGATGTTTCAAAGAGTCCCATCGTAGGCACATCGTTGAAGGCATTCAAATACTTGAATGTTTCTATTAGCTGCCTCCTGAGTCGTCTTTGCTCGAGAGACATCAGGCCCAGTTCCTTTAGACGACATTCATACGGCTTGTTTCGCAGCTGAGGTATCAATTTGGTTGCTCTGCGTTGGACTCTTTCCCTGTTATCGATATCTTTGCAAAGATGTTGCGACCAGAATTCAACAACAAATTCTAAGTGTGGCCGCACTAACGCTTTTTACAAGGGAATGATGATGTCCTTGGACTTGTATTCAAAGTTTCTGGTGATGAATCCCAGCACTCTGCTTGCCATTTTCACACTCTTGTCAACTTGTTGACTGTGCTGTAGTTTGTTTGTAATAGTGATTCCCAAGTCACGTTGTTGGGTGACAAGAGCCAATTCTGTCCCATTCATTTTCAATGGAGTTGAAGAGTTCACTAGCCCTACGTGCATTACTGAGCATTTGTCGATATTTAAGCTCATCTGCCACGTTGTGCTCCATTCCATGAGATCGTTAAGATCTTGTTGGAGCTCGGCTCTTTTCGTGGCAGGATGACATAGTTTTGTATCATCCGTAAATTTACTGATTTTACTCCGGATGTTAAAATCCCGATCATTGATGTATATTGAGATCAGAAGTGAGCCAAGTACGCTACCTCGAGGAACTCCAGATGAAACCTGAGTCCAGTCGCTCGTTTCTCCTTCAAGCTTCCCTCGCTGCTGCCGACCCGTAAGCCATGCCCCGATCCATCGTGAAAATTCATCCATCTAGTGCACATAATGAATGAATTTTCACTGACCCAAATGACCTCTTCTCCAACGAGGATTGGAAATGCCTTAGAACGTCTCTTCGTACATAATACACAATTGATTAAGAACATCGAAATCCGTGATACAATATTATTTGATCATAGACTTGTTGAAAGAACGACTCAGCTCGGCGAATGCAATTTATATAAACTGCACAAAAATTCGCTAAAGAACTCCATCACCCAGTCTTCGTGACTTGAATTTGCATGATAGAGGGATAAACTGGGACGGCCTAAATGCAGAGCTGAAGTCAGTAAGCTGGGAGGTACTTCTAGAAAATTCAATCGAAAGTGAAAGTATCAATCGGATACTCGAAAACATTCTGTTTGAAAGGTGCATCCAGTGCATTAGTCCAACTACTTAACAAATAAGCAAAACTGATCAAATGCCAGCAGTCAACGAGGCTACTACAATTGGAAGCTGAGTGCAAAAAGAAGCTAGTTGTGATAGAACAGCAGATCGTAAGTTTACATAGTGAAGAAAAGCAAGCCATCGAAAAATAAAGAGCAATGGTAAATATTTTTTTCTTATGCATCACATCATTCTTGGGTAAAATCGAAAATCGGGCCACTAGTGAATGATACAGGATCTATTGTTGATGATGACGAGGAAATGAGCGAAATACTAAGCCGCCAATATAAAAAATTCTTCATTTGCAATTCAAAACTCCTGAAATTCCACTAATTGATTCACCTACAAACAACTTAACGGACTTTGAATTCACAAACCTATGCATTGAACTAGCCATTGGCGAACTGAGTAGCAGCAGAGCCACGGGTCCAGATGATGTGCCTGCAGAAATACTTGATGTGTAAGCTAAGCATCTCTTTCCCCTATTCAATATGAGGGGGAAGAGTAGTAATTCCACTCACCCACAAGCATGCAATTATTACATTTATTCCAAAAGCTGGGAATTATATGGATCTTGTTAACTACAGATCTGTCTCGCTAACCATGTAGCCACGTAGTGAAGTCTGCGAAGACGTATGAAAAGGTTATCAGGAAACACTTAGTAGAACACTTAACCTACTCAAATCAACATGGATTTTGCCATAAACGATCCATCACTTCTCAACTGCTTCAGCATTATGACGCTATATATATTCTAGACTTAGTGTGCCAAGGCAAAAATGTGGTTGTTAATATATTTTGATTTTGGAAAAGTATTTGGAATACTATAACTCAGAATGCTCCCAATGTAGGCGTACGAGGGAAACGTCTTCGGTAGAACCACGCATTCCTGACAAACCGAACCCAAAGCGTAACTAGAGCACTCTGAGAGCGCATACCTCCGCAAGTAAGGCAACGGTAACTGAAAATTCAAATTGGCTCTGAAACCATGATTTTCTTTGTATCAAGTTCAAAATCTAATCATTTGTGCCTTATGATATTATTAATAGTTTCTGCAGTTTTTTCAAGGTGCGTTCAAACCTATTTGAGTTATGAAGCAAACAAACATTGTGACAATCATAAGTCAAACATACAAATGACCCAACCGATCTGCACCAAAATTTAATCATTTTTCTTTTAATAGTACTAACAACTCCTGTAAATTCCATAACGAACCATTCAAAACTTTGTGAGTTCGTGCGCTAACAAGCAAAAAACCAAACACAGCGACAAAAACACGAACGAGCTAACAGATCACCACAAAATTTGGTCATTTACTCTTCGTGATATACCTAACAATTCATGTAAATTTCATAAAAATCCGTCCGTAACTTTTTGAGTTGTGGCATTGAGAAAAATGAGGTAGACAAACAAACAAACAAACGGATGGACGGATCTTCACCAAAAAGTTAATCATCTGTTCCTCCCAACATACCTAACAATCCCTAAATATTTCGTCAAAATCCATCCATAGCTTTTTGAGTTATCTTGGTGACAGACAAACAGAAGAACAGAATAACATACAAACAAACAAACAAACAGATCGACAGACCCGACGAAAACATAAACATCTTGGCGGAGGTAATTAAAAGTACTAAGAGGTGCAAACGACAGCCCGTACTCAGTGAAGTCTCACAAGGTAGTGTACTTGATCCAATGCTCTTCCTCATCATGATTAATGACATAGAGCACCAATGTAAGTTTGTCGTTCCCTCCTCCTTTGCGGATGACACACGGATATTGTTATTAGCAGCGGTACAGTCAGTGGCAGACGCACGGAACGTACATTGTACAGATAGATTTAACAAATATTTTTCACTAGACATAGAATACCAACATGACCTTAAACGCAACAAAATTTGAACAGTTATGATACGGGAAAAACACCTCTGTTGCTTAATCGACGTCCTACACGACAAGAGATGGGAACAAAATCGAAGGAAAGCAAATTTTAAAGGAACTTTGGGTGAGAATACAGGATTATGCCACTTCTGAATATAACGTGGCTCGAGTTGTTACCATAGGCAACAAATGGAGCAGATGAGCGCTTCAAATTTTCCGTTTACGAAAGGGAGACACAATGCCCACCTTATGGAAACATCGAAAGTGTGTCGTAATCACGCCAAAACCGGGCTACCTCAACCTGAAATGGGTTACAGTAACCCCAAAAGTGGAGGTGAGAGCGCCATCTAGCGACAAGTGGAGTAAGCTCAACAACATGGAAATTCTGTTTGAACTGGAATTTTGTCAATAAGAGTTCCAAGTAACTAACCTTTTTACTTATGCTAGTGTACGGAGTTTATTTGTTTCGTATTTGAATGATTTGAGTGCTCCTTTCATTCAAAATAGACGTTTGTGTTTGGTGACCTGCATCACCGTAATCCGTGTCGAAGTCGTCAGTTGAGCTATGATTGCAACACAACTTGTGACTGTCTAGATCTCCGGTGTAGCACCCGTAACCCAGAAATGCTGATTACTACTCACCCCTGGTACTACCGAGGATAGAATACTGTTCACCTCTTTGGATGCCTAGTAAACGGAAAGACCCAGAGCGCTTCGACGCTATCTAGATATCGTTCACTATTAAAATTCAGGGCATGTAAGAATTAAACTATCACGAAAGACTTGCCCATTTTCAAATGAACTCAATTCAACGGAGATTCGAGCGCTTTTTGATCACATATGCTTGGAAAATTTTTGAAGAAATTACTGTCAATGTCAGTGGGAGGATTTTTGCGAGATACTCAGATCGTATTGATCGCACTTTTGAAGTGCCAATTTCCAGAGCCTGGCACGATGGCCATCGCCGATTATACGATGGCCATGGTGTGTAGACCATCGCCATCGGAAAAACTACGATGGAATATCGTAAAAATCCATAGGCGATAGCGATGCTCCGATCGAAATCGTATCAAACAATCGGCGATGGGCATTTTTTTCCATTGGCGATGGTGTTATGAGGAAGAAATGGTTCGATGAAATGACTGAACATGCCATCGGCGATGGCATATGATGGACATCGTCATCGGTTGTTGTTCCGATGCCAATGAAATAAGGCTAAAACTACAGAAAAACAGCTTTACGAGTCTGAAACATTCATTTTTTTAGCAACAATGAAACAAAGAGGTGGTTACAAAGTCCATCATATTTTCAATTTATGCTTGGAGAACGGCATTTATCCTAAAGTATTAAAACATGCTCGTGTCATTCCTATCTTCAAGTCAGGTAGTCCGAATGATGTGGCTAATTATAGACCCATATCTACGCTATCTATCTTCAATAA
>LQNS02276499.1:3286267-3306581 GCA_001587735.2 Parhyale hawaiensis
AAATTAGTTAAAATACTCCTAGGCTGCTCAGCCATAGATTCGCCGATGTGACGTCACTTTTTGCTGCTAATTTTTCGTGAGTCCTCCCGTTACGCTCTTTGCTTCCTGGACTGAACTGACCGGTTGACCTCACAGTTTCCAATGTATAGGGTTGCGCATCAGCCGCAGCACATCTATATCTCCCAAAGATCTTGAGGGCAGGGAAAAAAGAATACAACCAATGTCTTTAATTGTTGTATACCTAATAGATCATACAGAAGCCGATTACTCTTCGCCTATGGGACAGATTCATCAGATCACTCTGAGAACACAACTGCTGGCTGAGCTAAAAAGTTGTTCAGCAAAGGCATGTGACTGTCAGCAGTCGAAGCCCAGACCGGTGAGCAAAACTCCAACACCCTGAGTAAAAAAAAAAACGTAAAGGCATCTACGGCCAAACACAGAATTTACTCGACGCAGAAGCCCATGCAATCATACTAGAAACCCGAGATGCGTAATATGCGCCTCAAATGTAAGCTTCTCATCAAAGACAATACAGAGAATCTCCAGGAGCTAGATCCCGGAAGCAAAGTGTCATCCATCTTCAGAGTTGGAATCTGGGGTAAAAGTAGTCCGAGACCGACTAGTAATCATAGTTTTAGTCTTCCAGCATTTGGCTTTATATTCCAGGAGTGAGGCGGAACACCATGCATTGAAGAGCGACAGGTTATTATGTTGAGACTGGGCGATAACTTGCACATGCTGGGGGTTGGTGTTACTGCCATCAAAGTGGAATCGTCGGTATAATTGAACATCGTGTTTTCCAGCGAAGAGAGCATGTTGCAAGTGTACAGAACAAACAGCAGTGCGCCTATACTCCGTTACCCTGAGGGCCACCTGACAACGCTACGGCTGGGGCACTCGAAAACCCGTCAACAGACACACTCTTCGTTAGCTCAGAAACAAAGTCAAGAATGATTGACAAAACCTTACCACAAGACCACCAAATGACTCCAACTTGTACAGTAGACCCCTGTCGTTGACTCTGTGAAACGCCGCACTAAATGCTAATTGTACAAGCTGTGCTTCACGGCGACCATCTAGCGCTGACTGTAGGTAGTGTGACACAAACAACAATCCATCACAACAACCCAAACCAGATCTGTACGAATACTGACCTAGTGGGTGCAATCCAGCTGCAACTTCAGCAAAACAACCCAACATAGAAGCCACTTAGACAATATGGGCGTTAGCGAAATGGGTCGGTAATTGGTGTCATTTGGCGACAATGGACTTCGGAGATGGGCGTAATGTTCCTAGTACGCCAACAACGGGGAAAATTTGCCAACCGTATCAGTCACCGGATGGTCAGTCCCGGCTTACGTATTTCTACAAGGCATGTTGCCCAAGGAGGTAATTGTCTTAAACGGTAATTGTCAAGTACCAAATTGTTTTTTACAGGTGATATAACCAAAATATTTCAACGAAAAATTGGTAACATCAACTATAAATTTATTTATTTGATAGCCAAACCAATAGTTTAGTCATCTCAACTAAATTTTGGCCAATGCAATCAAACCGATCTCTGTGTGTAGAACGCCCAAGGGCGTGAGACCATCACCCGCGGTAGGAATCAAATTTTAAAGCCGTCATTTTTTATGGCCAGCTAACTCTAGAATTTTGGTATTTTTTTCTTCAAACATGACTCCTTGCAAAAAAATTAAGAATATTGCTCAACTCCCTCTCCCTCATGTGGGGGGACAGACAAACAAATATGCACACATATAAACCTATACATAAATCTTCAACGAAAACATTATCACCTCTCTCACTTCGTTTGCGGGTGATAATTATCAACAGTCAAGTTATCCTTCTCTCGTTCCTCAAACCGGCAGCAGAAAACGCCACAAATTTATTCATAAATACTTCAGTGATTTCTTCCAAGATTCACAGGAACATCCACATTTTTCTTAAGCTTTGAGACTATAGTGGTCCCTCACTTGATGTTAGATCAGGTTTCTGACCCATTATAACACACTTATTCGGCACTTGACCAATCAATTATGCCGGTACAATGGTTGCTATTAGACAAAAATCGCATCAGCTTCTTTGCATTCGCCCAAATTCATGCAAATAATGTTACTGTAGTGGACGCAAACTTATGTTGTCAGTATTCACTAGGTAGAAATCTAAATTCCAACTAAACTTTCTGTACTATGTTATCATAAAAACACAGAGTTTTCTGATAATTTCATACACACTGCACCTTTTATGCCCAGTAGGTAGCCGTAAAACCAACTCGCTCCTAGGCCAGTCCGTTACTGTAAATGATACAGTTTGTGATGGTAGCATACTTCATTTTACTAGATAAACTGTTCAAAATAAGTTAGGTTTGCTGTTCGTTCATGCTAATTAGCTCATTACACAGGATTTTGCAAACGAGTGAATCTCGTAAAGGAAGTAAAAATGAAGTAATGCAATTATAATAAATCCCTGCCAATTACCCTAAGTTTAGCAGAGAACCTAACTTATTTTGAATGGTGCATATATATATTATAAAAAATATGTGCATCCACTTGCAAAAAAATGCATCAACTAACCTCCGCTAATAGAAGTATCTGTCTATTGTACAGGTGAATCCTGCTAACGCTGAGCAGTTACGGGAGGCTTGTTCCCCGCCCTACGACTATTTCTTAGCCGGAAGGCGTGAGTAATGTAATACTTTTTAAAAATACTTTCAATACATGTAGTTGTGTGTGTATTAATTCCCAACGTATCGATCTAAACACCTGATGCCGAGTCAACACTCGTCGAACGAATCGGTAACGTAGTGTTATGGATGACATGTTAAGAAAAATATGGTGTTTTCATATAATTAATTGACAATAATAATTGACTGAATGCATGAATGTACTGCCTAATGCACTATTAGCTAGAAATTTAACTTGCCAGACAGAAATTCCGCTTTTCTCTGGTAGGAAGCTCTATAATATCTCAGTGCGCTCAAGATTTGAAAATAAGAACACTAACCTTATTGTTCATAAAAATTTATTATTTATTATGAACAATAAGGTTAGTGTTCTTATATTCAATAATATCTCAGTGCGCTCAAGATTTGAAAATAAGAACACTAACCTTATTGTTCATAATAAATTATTATTTATTATGAACAATAAGGTTAGTGTTCTTATTTTCAAATCTTGAGCGCACTGAGATATTATTGAGCTTCCTACCATAGAAAAGCGGAATTTCTGTCTGGCAAGTTAAATTTCTAGCTAATAGTGAAAAGCGTCACGTACAGACGCAGGGATGGACGCACGGATCGACGTACGGATGGATGGAGCCTCAAGCAGAATCAACACAACATAATAAACACTGTCGTGTGTTTATTTGTTTATATTTTTTACATGTTAATATATATGTGTATGTTTCGGATCACGCTCCCAAAGAAATAGATAGGCGAAAAATGGACCAGTTTTCAGATTTTGTAATTAGGTTGCGTTTTCAAGGAGATCGGTGACCAGGTTGGTTGCAGAAGATGGCGAAAGTTGGCTCCTTATTACTTTCCCTCAATGTACTTCTTGATTGAAACACTTCTTGGAATCGAAAAATAGAGAAATTACAGCTTCTTTTAGCGCGGCCATGCAGTCATATTATATAACTTTATCCATACCAAGGAGGTTCTAATAGAGAGGAGTGCACCCTATTTATTTATCCTACGGGAGCGTTGCGAGTAAACTTTACCCTTAAACTGGCTGAGTGGCTTATCCAATCGGAGAGCGGGATTGCCTCACACAGCATATATAGAAAGGAGTCATGAGCTCAAATTTTTATAGTCATTAACCATCGACGAAATTCCGAGCGGATGGAAGTATGTAAAGAAGTCTTGTATCCTGTATACCATCTGATGATGAAAATAACAGGGTGCGCGCTGGGATATAAATCATCAGACACGATTGTCTTTGCCAAAATATTGAGGAACTGCCTGTCTGTATCTTCCTTAACTATATGTNCTGCCACTTCAGCCAGTTTAAGATCTCCAAACGCCAGCTTGAGTCACGTGACAAAGCCATGTGTTTACTCGCCCAGGGAAGGCTTGCGCGTACTCCTCCCATTGAAGCTCCTTGATCCATACATCGAACAATATATGTGTTCTCAGTTTACCACGTACAAGTTCAGAAGGTCATCAACTAAGGGCAAACGAGGCGATGATTCTACTCCGGTAGTTGACATTATTTTTTCCGCTTGCCGTGTTCCTTTTGACGGAGTTGATTCTCTATCTTGACGGCCTCGGCAGATTTCACTTCAACACAAAATCTTCGATGTACTGAAGGCTGGTAGGGTATCATGGATACGCGGCGGGTAATTCATTTAAATTCACTGAGGCTTGCTGCTTTCTAATGTAAGACTTTTTCCGCATGTACACTTTTACACTTTTTATTGTCTCCAAATCACAGAAAAGATAAAAACTGCTAAGAAATACAGAAAATAAATTAGAGACAAGCCCCTAAAAAGCTATATTTATTATTGGGCACACAGCATTCATTTGTCACTCTAATGACGAAGGGAAAAGTCTCTATACCAACATTTAAAATCTCTATGTGACATAAGCTGCACCAAACATTCTGGAAGATTATTGAACACTTTGACACATTGAAATAAAGCGAACTGTTTCTCTATTTCAAGCCTAATCGTAGGTAGATTAAATCGGTTACATCTTATGTCATAGTGTCTGTCAACTTGTAAAGGCCGAAAATGACTCTCATAAAATGTATTCTCACCAGAAAGAGCCATTCGAACAAACTTAACTAAAAACTAGCGATAAACATCCTGAAATTTTAAAACATTAAGACTTCGGTACATCGTATTGGTAGAGACTAGTGGTACATTATTCCGATCGCGTTTTACTCTCAGTATTATCCCCAACTTATCTATGCTTAGCGTACCTAAAAATCTTTTACTTTTGTGTACTCGTTTCTGTTTTTTTATCTGGCTTCTCTTTTCTCCTTTATCATACATCTCTAAAATTCTATGTTTTCCTAATGTCACCTATTTTAGCCTGGAAATTAACATGATGTGTTAGTTTATCCACAGCATACCAATGAGTGAACCGATTGCTACCATAGAGCGTTGTACAGAATGTACTGTTGGTTGTGAAGTAGAATAGTGCTATAAATTTGCTCTCTAATCTGTAAGGCTCATTATAATAACGTTTTAGCATGGAAATTAACATGATGTGTTAGTTGATAAAAAACCCTCCTATGGGAAGAAATACATACTATTTCTTTTCTTTCTTCTGTTTGGTAGATACATAGAAAATAATATGGGTGTGAAATGGGTCAATCCTGTATGGTGGGAAATTCGAAAAATCCAAGATGGAGCCCTTACACATTCGAAAATTAGCGAGAATCATAAAGCAACAAAAATGATGGATTAACCAAACAGGAGTAAGGATGAAGCAAACAGGTTCCTGATATGATAACAAAAATGACCGATCAACCAATCACAGCAGTGGGAGGCATTTACAAGGCTGTGGCATAAGTGATATGGCAAGAATATGGTGAAATTATCAATTAAAATACTGGAAACTGGCGGATTATCAGCAAAATCAAAGGAATTCCAGAAAATATGAGGGAGGAGCAACGGAGGTCAAAGCCGGTTATTGGAGGAACCTGTAGCGTCATCGGGTCAAAACGCGGGGCGAGGGGCGGCGGCGGGGCCTAGAGGTCAAAGGTCACGAACTAACGGAACGGCGGCTTAGCACACTACTGCCATGACGTGATGTAGTGTTAGAACAACAAAGATGTCGTTCAATTTAGGCAGCCATGGCATCAATATTTGTGACTGGGCCTAATTACTAGGTTGAATTTTGGCTACTTTGTTTGTACTTGTAAGCATATTTTGTGAACCCATTGTGTTCTCAACAAAAGCTAATTATTATTATTATTAAAATTAGGCAACTATGAAATTATTCAACTTAGGAAACTATTAAGTAACGTAACATAGGCACCATGAAGTGATATGTAACGTAGGCTTTCACAAAGAGGCGTAATATTCCTAGGTAGAAATGGTATTGGACATTGTGCAGCTGTAGATGGTTCCAGAAATGAAGGACTGTATCAGGACCAAAATGTCATTGTGGTGTCCTTTAATGGCTGTCCTTGTATCTCTATCCCATGGATAATTATGCATTTTTAGTCCAGGCCTACCAATGGGGTTTTACTCTGTTAGTATTACTGTGGTTTTAAAAAGGTTTTTCAATATTACGGGCTTGTCTTAGCCTTCCTTTCCTTGCGGTTAAAGGGATGAGCTGCACTGAAAGCCATAGGTACACACATCAATTTCTTAGATTATTGCTCCAAATTTGTTATTTGAAAAGAAGTCAATTGTATCTGATATTAAAGTACATTACATGGAGTATGAGTGTGTCATTTTTTTGATAAAATTTAAATATTCCTAGAAATTATGATGAATTTTCAATTATTCTTGAGGTCCGAAGGCGTGATATATATCGACTACTGAAGATAGCTATATGATTGTGAATTTAGATTCCCTGCTCTGCAACGCATTCCTTATGGTACAACGAAGAAATGAATCTCAGTTTGAGGGCTCTGTGATCATTAGAACTCATTTTTATTAACACTTACTTTACGTAAATCGGCCAGCAGGCCCAATTGCGAGAGGCCCGATTTCAGTGTCCAGTCAAAGATGATGTGGTCTATGTATATAAAGGTAAAGGTAAAGTCAACTTAGACCACACCCTCACCTGGGAAACCCACATGCACTGGTTTATGCTGCAGGTATAGGCCCACTGGCCCCAGATGAGTAAGTGTAGTCGCAGTCGCCCTCGGACCAAGAACTATGGCGCCAATTTGACGGAAGGAACAAATGACCCGAGACCCCCCACCCCCCTCATCTCTGAGGGAAGCAGTTCTGCCACAGCGCTGTGCAAGCACACACAACTGCCGAGTCAGCACACCAAGATCTGCAAACAGCTCGAGTGTCTGGCGGAGTATCGAACCAGCGAGCGATACATGGTGTTAGTGCTAAGAACGTAAGCATGCAGCTACCGTGGCAGCATGATTGAGGAGTCACTGTAATAACATCATAGTTGAATTAATTATTACTCGTTCGGCAGCCTACATTGGCTGGCGATCGTGTTCTGGTTACGTTCGCAATATCTGCCTTGAAGACGGTAACTACGGGATCATATGGGCCAGAGGTATCTCTTTCTTCAATCCCAGCTGCCTCTGGAAATATACGGTAAGTTTTTTTTTTATAGTTAACCTTAGGAATTAAATACGTGTCAGAATAATTTTTGAAGCAATATCTCTCAATTTCATCTCTATTGTGTTTTCTGTTAACAATTAAATTCTCATTTTTGACTCGGCCAAAGATACTGCACACCTGAGCCTTAAGTGAATCGTCGAATTCTCATCAGATCTCTCGTTACCACTATTACGTTTTTTCTTACCTAAGCGTCCGTGATGGGTAAATGCAAAGTCAACTTGAGCGCAGACTCCAGGTGGGAAACCCATGAGTACTGCTGGTTCGTATTGCAGATAGGCGATCGTTGGCCTCAGAGATGTGCACGTCTGCAGTAGATCACAGATTACCAGGCTATGAGGTCAGAGACGGAAGGTTCATGCCACGACTGTGACCCTCCGACCATCCCTGCTCCAGGTTAACATTAGTGTCCCCGCATTAACACCTGAATAACTGAAATGTTGCTTAAGCAAGCCAAGCTCCGCTAACAGTCACCTGCACGGCATAGAAACCCGATCCTCCATCCTAGTATAGGGTGCGCGGGGCTGTAGCTTTTTTTTAACATTCTGTCCCTGCTAGTTCATAACCTCTCCTAATCTTAGTCAGTTGCTGTTAACACGAGGCTCTGACCCCCTTAGTCAGTTGTTAACACGAAGCTCTGACCCCTAGAAGGTTGATTGTCGTTATTACTCTAGAAAGGTCCTATATATCATGCACTCTTATCTCCTTTTCACAAAGGTTCCGAATTGAAACCCCACGACACACTGATACACAATTTATTGGTTATTTGATTCATTGGTCTCTCCATTCCGATGTGAAGGCCACAGCTTTAGGAAGAAAATAGAACATGAGTTTTGATCACCCTTTATAGTACGGACTAGAGGTGGACCAAATATTCGCATTTGCGAAAATTCGCATGTTTTCCAATATTCGCATGTAGACATGCTAATATTTTGCGAGTATGTAAGCATATCTACCGATGAAGATTCTCTGAAATGGTGGAAGATGCACACGTACATTTATCCTAATCTTTCTCAGTTAGCAAAGTCTTATCTTTCTTGTCCGCCAACTAGTGTTGTGAGTGTGTGTCTTTTCATTGGTGCTGGCCTAGTATACTATGGAAAACGAAATAACTTGGCAGATGAAAAAGCAGAAAATTTTTATTTTTGAAGTTCAACCTGCCAATAGTAGAGTTAGTAAGTTATAGTCAGAAAGTTTAAGCCTCCGTTTCCGAGCAGAACGATATCACTGAAGAAAGAGCACGGGACATATAGTATGTCGATAGGAACGAGGAACCCATGCACGAAGGTGTTCCCACACAGGATCACCACGCATGGAAACAGCAAGTCGGGAAAGAAGAGGAAGAACAGAATAAAGCATGAGCAAGTAGGAGTATAAAATCGGGAAGGAAGCAAAGAGGGCACGAAAGACAGGCGTCGCGAAGGCCTAGCTAATGGCTAAGGTAACCTACACGAGCCCCCTGGGGTCACCACGCCCCATAACATATATAGGATGGGCGAACCTAAACTAACCAAACCCTATGGCCTATGGCCCATCCTATGCCCCTGCGAAAGCCAATAGTAGAATTTAACTATTAGATACTTGGAGTTTATACTTGCACCTGGAACAGCAATAATGGCTTGCAAGCAATCTAGTGAGCCTACTATATAGGGAATAATCCTCTTTCAAAAGGCGGTGGTTGGGGAAAGAGGTTGGTGGGATGCATGTAAGAGTGGATCCTTGTACCGCATCCTGGAAATAAAGAAAATTTAATGGATTTTAATTAGCTATTAAATTTTTTAGAGCTAAGACTACCGAAAGAAATTCAGTATTTCGGTAGTACCGGCGGTATGTTTATTTACCGAAATACCGAATCTTTTCTGAATCTTATACCGATACCGAATGGATATATCAAATGACTTTCTTCGGTGCATTTGAATTTCCCGGGCCGACAGAAGAAGCTACTTAGCCCTAGATGACCCATTGTCTTTCCTGGAAGACATTAGGAAAATCCAACTGATTTTCTATCAGTTCAGCCTTTTCGCTCTGGATCGCACTTCATTGAAAATAAGAGATGCTGCGCTGTTAGAATTGGACGTAGTGGGTCATAATGTTTTGTTCACTCAAGTGTTACGACCTTCCGAACTTAGCGCAGCGTGAACTGCCAGTGAGTGATCATACACTCCGCATATTTCTGTTAATTTCTTCACTAATCGTGAATATAGAGTACCACAATAATTCATGCACGTGTAAAAACGTTTTAGCATTCCCTTGAAGAAAACTTTAAAAAACTTTGTTTTATAACGTGATACGAGTAAATTTTCTAGTGTCCTTCGTGTAATACAGTGGGCTGTTTCGCCAAAACTTTCATGTAAACAATGGATCCATTAAGATTCTATACTATCTCGGCCACATGCCGCATTGCAGGGGTTTTTACTAAAGAAACAGCTAGGTGCTGATGATGTTGAAGATACTCCTATTACAATAGAACTAGGTGAGTCTATCATGAACTTTATTTATCTTGATTTATGAATTTATTATTTGATATAAATAAGTATGAACAATACATTAGCACATTTTCTGAGGAGTTCTGGAACATTCTTGCAGATTCCATCACCCTACTACATATATATATATATATATATATATAAAAGGAGTTTTTGAAATCTACATGCCCGGTGGGCATGTTTCCCTTCTTTTATAAGCAGCATGCTGGCGTTCAGCCGCGTTCTTGCCCCTAAGCTAGTAGTGATCTTCAGACGCCTGATACGGTTAGGAAATTTTCTCTGTTTTTGTCATTCTGGGGATATTACTCCCATTCCCTTGTGTCCGGAGTCGCCTCATGTCGCCAACTACCGTCCTATTATGTTGACGCCCATTTTATCGAAAGTGTTTCGAGAAATTGGTCGCTTATACGCTTGGTTGTTTTACTGACGTTACGGGTTTGCTGCCTGCTGGTCAGTTTGCGTATAGAATTGGTTTAGGTTGTTGTGACGCCTTGTAGTCTTTGCCACACAATTTACAGTCTGCACTGGATTATCGGTCTGAGGCACGTCAACCACAGGGGCCTATTATGCAAGCTGGAGTCGGTTGGAGTGGGTGTTAGGGTTCTTCCAATCATTCATGATTTTGTTGCTGAGCGAACGCAGAGTGTGTCTGTTGACGGTGTCTTGTCTTGAGTGCCTCAGTCACGGTGGAGTCTGGCATCTCTCAAGGTAGCGTGTTTGGCCCGTTGTTGTTTGTTCTGTATAATAGTGACATGTTCTCTTCGCTGGAAAACACGATGATCAACTATGCCGACGATTCCACTTTGATACAGTGATACATGCTCACTGCTTGTGTAACGCTGTCGCCCAATCTCTGAACATAAATTTGTCACTCATTAATGCCTAGTGCTTGGCCTGGAATATGAAGCCGAATGCCAGTAGGACCAAGTCTATGATTGTCAGTCGGTCTCGGACACTTGTACCACAGCATCCACATCTGGAGATGGATGACACTTTGCTTCAGGGGTCTAGCTTCCTTGAGATTCTTGGTGTCGTCTTTGGTGAGAAGCTAACTTTTGAGCCGCATATTAGGCGACTGGTGTCACGTGTTTCCAGAAAGATTGGGCTCCTGCGTAAAATGAATTCTGTGTTTGGTGACAGTGAGGTTGTCCACAGATGCTTTTATGCTCCTGTATTAGAGTATTGCTCACCGGTCTGAGCTTCAGCATCTGACAGTCACGTCTGTTAAACCAACTTGTTAGTTCCACAAGCAGGCTGTGCGCAGATAATGATCTGGTGAAACTGTCCCACAGGAGAGGGGGTGACCGAACTCTGTATGTTTTACAAGCTGTACAAAAATAAGAGGCATTGGTTGTATTCTTCTGTCCCTGCCCTGAAAGTCTCTAGGAGAATTACACGTGCTGCGGTCAGTCCGCCTCTTTCACGTCAGAGAATGTTAGGTGCCGAACTAATCTGTTCGGTCGGTGCTTCGTACCCTGGTCTGTTGAGGTTTGGAACTCATTGCCGGCTTCGGCTTTCGGTCGTGTTGGCCTGCAGGCGTTCAAGTCAGTTATAAATGGCTTTCTGTTGGACTTCCTTTAGCAGCATTGCGGGCTTCCCTGCGTTGCAAAGTGCTTCATTTGGGTTACGCTTCCTGTCCGTGGGGGCCCGATGTTTTAATAATATTGCCGAGCCAAATACCGAAAAAATACCGAACCATTCGGTATATTTTTCGGAAAAATACCAAAATACTAAACCAAATGACCCGTTTTTTAACTACCGAATACCGATACGTCATTACAGAAAAAATACAGAATAATATCTCTGAAATTTTCTATTGCTATACTCTTACAATGAAATCGAATTTAGAATAATCCACTCCAGAGTCCAGACGCTAGAATTCAAGTAAAATGCCATATTACCTGAGAAAGAACACTTTGAGTAAACATTCGCTATTGGCATTCGCATTCATGAATATCAAACCAAAATATTCGCATTCGCGAATATTATAAACAGACATTCGGTCCACCTCTAGTACGGACTACAGAATTCGAACGAATAACTAATATCAAATCCGCAAAATTTTTATTCGTCGAATCATAGTCACCGGCAACTCTGAACTTGAATGATGCATTTTCCACTATAAATCAAGTGCCTTATAGGCCTTACGTGGGGTTCGCCTCGAAGTGTCGAATAACGCGGTCTAGAGTGGATTGAAGTTAATGCTAATCGTAATAGATTATTTCTCCCAAGGCTTATGGAATTGAATCCTTCAAAGTTTCTGTAACCAAATGCTTGGCCTTCGGTATTACTTTTAGTATGCACGTTAGCATTAGTATTAGCATTAATGTTAGTTTACTATCATTATTATAGTAGTATTTGACCCGCAGGCGGTTGGCAGCGGCAAACTCCGTGTACGGTGCGACTCGCTGAGAATTAGCTGGGGCGATGTCTTCACCATCACCGACGGTAGATCATCTAGAAGGTAAATATCAATAAGTCAGCTAAGAAAATGTATCAAGAATACATCAACGAAGTGTAACTATCTGGGTGTAAAATCAAGATTAATTTACTTCAGTGTAAATATAAAAAATAAATTAGTTAAAGGTACTAAGTGTGAATCTATCTAATCTAATCTAATACTAAGAATGACCGTCGTGTGTTTATAAATATATTTATATGCTCCCCAATGCGGGAAAGTTTCAACAATAGGATTCCGTGGTCAACCTTGTCATTGAAAGTGATAGGCAGAAAATAGGCCGGGTTGCAGAAGATGGCAAACGTATCTTAAGCAGGGACAATTAAAATTCCAACTATGAAGACATCGCAGGCTTAGTCTGATTTGTACGAGTATTAGCTTCTCCATACATCGAATCTACGGCAAAGTATAGGGCGACCTTATGTCTTAATGCACTTCTTGCATTGCCGAAGTTGAAATCGTAGAACTGAAGATATCTGAAGCTTCTGTTGGCACTCTTATGCTTCATGATTTGTAGTTTCTTCCCACAGATGATTTCGTTGCATGAGCTATTCTTCCCATTTTGATGCAATTGTCAACGAAACGGACGAAACATAATTTTTCACGGGCAGTAGACAATTATTTCTTCTGGCTTACTGTTTTCCTCTGACGAAGCAGTTTTCTCTTCATAGGTCAAAATTTGAGCACCTCAAACGAAACAGATATTTGAAGTGGAAAGACGGTATCAACGGTATCATTGCTACGGAGCGAACACATTGTATATAAGCTGCTATTTTGTTTAATTTTGTTGGAGTGTTTAACTCAAGATGTTACTTCTGCCTGTCAATATAGAAGAACTAAGGATGACAGCACGACAAAGGATCAATGAAGAATATTAAGAAGCAAATAAGAGAAGAGGAGATTCCGCACCGGCCTGGAGGCATTAGGCAAACATATAGATTATTGCGTGAATTTTTCACGCACGGGTCCACTAGTATTAAAAATAATCCACCAGAGTGTAAAGAACAAGAATAAGTTACCTGAATTTAAATAAATATAAAAAAGTCACCTACGCTAAGATTTTTGATGAAATTGAAGCGGTATTTTCTTTTTTCAAGCCTAGAAGAATATTATGCTGTAAATAAAATCACCGTTGTTTAATAAGCAGCGGAGAACAGCGAAATCTTTTTTTTTTTCGGAGAGCGCAAAATTCAAAAGAGTAGTTTTTTTCACTGCGTCCGCAAAAGAACAAAAGCGTAAAGTTTTCGGAAAAGATGGATCGCCAGTCCAAATTTCTAGAAAAGAAACTTAAGCAGCTAGCCGAATCTTAACTAAATTCACTTAAAATGTATGAACATAGACCACACCATACATTGACTGGACACTGAAATTGGGCCTCTGGCAATAGTTGGGCTTGGAGGCCGATTTACGTAAGTGTTAATAAAATTAGTTCTACTAATAAAAAACCTCAAACAAAGATTAATTTCGTTGCAGAGCAGGGAATCTGAACTCACAATCATATATCTTCCGTAGGCGATATATATAATACTTTCAGACACACAAAAAATGAGAATTCTTCATAATTTCTAGGACTATTAAAATTTTATAAAAAATATTGGATCATAGATACTACACGTAATGTACTATATTATAACATTCAATTGAGCTCTTTTTCAACGACGGATTTCAAGTAATAACCTCAGAAATTGTCAAATTGATGTATGTAGAGCTTTCGGTAGAACTCATCCCAACTATCGCAAATTATGAGAGGTTAAGAAAACCTCGTAATGTTGAAAATAGTGAATTGAAACCACAGTAATATTACACTACACTAGTAGTATTAAACTAAAAATACTCATTGAAATATGAGATAAAAATACCAAGACAGGGAGTAAATGATATTAAAACAAAACAACATAGGGCTGATACAATCCTTCATTACTGGAACCATTGAAGCTGTACATCGTGAGTGTCATTATCATTTCACATAGCTGCCTATATATTTATGCTACACCATTTCGTGGTTGCCAACGCTATATCACTTCATATGTGCCTACGTTACATCACTTCAAGGGTGCCTACGTTATATCACTTCATGATTGCCAATGTTATATCATTGAATGGATGACTAGGTTTTATCACTTCATGGCTGTCTAAGTTTAATCGCAGATCAGTCAACCCACCTGACTATCTAAAAATATTGTTATAACTCAACTCCTGCCTCTTATATGGTGGAGGAGCAACAAAATCCATCGCCGTTATTTTTTATGACCAGCTAATTATGGTTTTCTTTGGCATTGGTCACATCTAGGTCAACCCACCAGACATCATCACAGAATTTTGATCCTTTACTCTTCATGATATATCTTTAGGTACCTAATAACTCATGCGAATTTCATAAAAATCTGTCCATAGTCTAACTTTTGACTTATGGCATTTAAGAAAAAAAGACAAACAACCCAATGGAGGAACGGATCTTCACCCAAATATCATAATCAGTAGTTTAAAAAAAATCCCTGTAAATTTAATAAAGCTCCATGATCCATCCATTAGCGGAGGTAAAAAGTCACAATTCAAGTTTACACGTTAATGATTATTTTTATGGCTTACCTGATCTGCAGAAAACGGCTATTTATCAACAATGACAGAGCAAGTCTCAAAATACAGCTAATTTACAGTAATTCTGTTCAGAGTATATTCTTCATTTGGTAAACAATGGCTTGTATAAAAGTGACAAACAAACGTCAGGTAAGATAAAATAACATAGCTATAGTTAGGAAAGATATGGTGAAGAAGGTAGAGACTTGGTTTTAGAGTTGACAACGTTAGGCTACCTAGTTTGCAACTTTTGGAAAATTGTTTGCAAAATTAATTCACCGATCAATAACTACTCTTGATTCCCTCTATATAGAATAACTTTTGTATTTAAATTAGGTTCATTCATTGTTACCACAGACAAAGCTATATATGTATAATACACGTTGGCGACACAAGATCAACCCACAACCACTCCACGTCGCTGCTGGCAACTAATTGTTGATTGCCGGGTTTCCCTCAGGCCTGCCGAAAGTTTTTTTGCTGATCGTACCAAATCCTCCACGAAAACGTACCAAAATTTATTAAACGTACCAAATATCTATTTATCTATTAATAATACGCAGAAATAAAAGGTTTTACCTACTTTTTTAGTTAGAACAAACCTTCCTCCTACTCTTCTTCCTCCTTAGAGTAACAGTATTTTTTATTCAATTGTTGACAACTGCATTTGAAAAAAATTTAAAACGTACCAAATAGGCTACCGTCGTACAAAACAGTGAACTCCTGAGCAAATCGTACCAAATTTGTATGAACGTACCAATTTCGGCAGCTCTGATTGCCCTGCAGCAGTCGAGTGAATGTTGCTGCCAGATGCACGACTTCCAGTTCTATCGTCAGCAAAAATTTTGTCACTAAGCGCGTATACCAAATAATTTTAGTTAACAACTTCATCAGATGTTTACTTGGCATTTCATTACGAATCGAGCATAGTAAGAATTTTAGAAGCTTCTGTTGTAGAATATGAGACTTGTTTATTTAACTAAATATCGTGAAATAATTTCACTCTACTGCAAAAATCAAAGGATGTCGTAAACAGTTGCTCTATGTAATTACATTTCAAGCCTTAATATTTTTGCGAATTTTTTGCGTAATGAAGCTCTAGAAGCATGTACAGGTTTGCCATGCATTACCGAATGTTGAAAGAATTAAGTCGAATAGCCTAAACGAAGTATGAACAAGTAATGGGAGAAAATATAAAAATGCGTCGGTGGCACCGTGTAGTCAGGCCCAACAGCGGGACCAAAATCTGCTTTAGGAGTCAGTGTCCAGTCAATGTATGGTGTAGTCTATGATATGAACTATTAAATGCTACCTATATCTAAACCATTTATTAAACACAGGACTCTATTTTTGGTTATAGTAAACACAGTCAACAATTTCACATTGATTACGAAAAATTAAGTCAACGTAAAACTTTTATTTCTGACTAATCATTGCTCAGCGTCTGCGCTCATACTTACAGTATATCTGTACTGAAAGAAAAGTATATGATAAACACGGTTGTGTGGGTGTTGGTATTTACATGTTTTCATAGTATCTACTTGCATCTTTCGTGTCGCGCTGTTAATAAAATAGATATGCGAAAAATAGGCCAAACTGGAGATTTTGGCGATTCTGTCGCGTTCTAATGGCAATCCGCTGAAGAAAATTAGACGAGGCTAAAGAAGGCCACAGTGGAAAGACCTTTGCTTCAAATTAATCCACTTCTTGCTCTGCCAACGTCGAAATTCAAACATGCAGGTGTTAAATGTTCGTCATAGCTCTTTCATGGAATCTGAGTTTTACGTTCATTATCACCCGCGAGCCTAGCGACAAGTTGTAATACTGATGTCGTTCACGGCTCGGTTGCTTGTCTATTTGTTTGTCTGTCCAACCAGTTGTGCCATTATCACAATCTTTTTCAGGCAGTCAGGTGGGTCGACTGAAACGAGAAAAATGCCAAAAACCTACAATTAGCTGGCTATAAAAATTGACAGTGTTGAATTTGTAACCCTTGCCCAATGTCATGCCACGGGTGATGGTCTTACGCCACGCCATGTGGCCGTTATAGTTCTACATCGAAACTTTGTTTTCTCTCAGTTCATGATGTGCAAATTGAGTATATGATCAGTAAAGCAACGAGGAAGCAATTTTTAAGGTACAGTGTAGGCGCAGTGACCTATTCTTATTTTCCAACTTCATTTCTAACTTTGACGAAGCAGTGTTTCGCTTGAGCATAAATATTTCAAACTACTGGCATGAAGTCAATAGGTATGCATGAAACGAGACGGTACTCATACAACAATGGTAGACTACATGCTAATTAACGTATTTTTTGCATGGCATCTCAGGGAAGAAACGCTTGGGCTGCTCAACCCAATGGAAACAGAGAGCACTTATCTCTGATAATTATTTGAGTTGGCCCTTGTTGCGCATCGTTTATAAGTATAATAGTAACGAAAATATTACCAGTAAAGTGTCTCCACAAATTCTTCACGGTAATTTTTTATAGCACAGGTACTCTAGTCGTACTCACAAAACGTGAATTAGCATTAATTAAATATTTTAGGACCTTGTCTAAAGCTATACATACGATCTTACAAGAAATAGGAGATTTCAAGATCTCTTTTATGACTGAAAAAGCAGTATACAATAGTAAAAAACGCAGTTGCCAAAATAGCACTGAGAGGTACTGACTGGGAAAAGTAGAATCTACCGTATGTTCCTTCCTTGAGTTCTTGTGAGTCTTTGGACTAAGCCCAGGTGACGTTCCTCGTTCACCTCACGTGTGTGGAGTAACGATGCTGTTTTTTTTGGTGTTGGGTCACAGTTAGCCACCAAAGAGAGAGCCAGCAGCAAATAATTAATTAATTCAGGATTTATCTCGTAAACAGTTAAGGAAGGTAATTCCGAGTGAACAATTAAAATAATTAAATAACCAGCTGCTTGTACATTTTCAAAAGTTCCTGTATTCGAGCAGATGGAAGTGCTTCTTCTTCTGCTTCATACGCAGGCGTGTCGACTACGTGGTGCAGTCAGGCACTGTCTCTATCACGTTAACTGGCTCCTTCACTAGCAATGTAGAATTTGAATGCACCATTGCTGCTGAGACTGACATCTCTAGAAGCTGCAGTGAGTACAGAGATTAGAGCAGGTAGTTGTCAGTAGAGGAAAGAACAGGCCTATTGCCAACGAGGAGGCCAAGGAATCGGCTGTTACCTTGTACGTTATGTTCTTGATGTGTCTGCACTCGAAGTCTTCCAGCCATGTCCACCGTAAGTATCATATGAGCTAGTTTCAAACGAACGAACAAACATACGGATCATTAACAAAATCTGATCATTTACTCTTTGTTATATACCTAGCAAATCAATGTCAATTTCCTAAAAATCTATCCATAACTTTATGAGTTATGGCATTAAGAAAGATGTGGCAGACAAACAAACAAATAAACGAATGGACACATCTTCACCAAAAAGAAATCATCTGTTCCTCCTAACATACCTAACAGTCCCTGTAAATTTCGTCTAAATCGGTTCATAGCATTTTGATTTATCTTAGCGACAGACAGACAAACAAACACGACGGAAACATAACCTCCTTGGCGGAGGTAACAATGGAAAGCTGCACAGTGACTTCCCAAACAGCTCTTTATGCTCTACATGCACAGTGTAGATCTTTGTATTGAACAGAGTGCGGAGTGTCGGGGTCCAGTCGGGTCGTCGGTGGGGAGGAGGCCGCTGAGGGAGAGTTCCCGTGGATTGCTGGGATCACCGAGAGGAACGACACCTCCATCTTCTGTGGCGGGTCCCTCATCAACGCCCACTTCGTGCTCTCTGCTGCCCACTGCTTTGAGTAATGTCACCCAGTGTCTAATATCGTAACTAACCCTATATTCTACCATTCAGGGTAACATTTTCTTAACTTTTTTCTTCCTAAAACAATCATTTAGCCTATAGTGGTTACCATGGCTGGTACCTCTAGAAAATTTCCTGTATAATTGTTCTCGCGCCCCCTGTGCCAGCCTCAGTTTACCTGGCCTGCTGCGTACGATCGTGCGAGCCGCACTCTGATGCTCATCTGTAAGTACGAGTCTCAGACATGCAGCCGACAGATCATTGCAAGTGCCGACGACCACCCGGTCGGTGCTGCGCGGGTGTGACACTCAATGCCGCTAGAAGACCTGTCTACACTAAAGGTCTAATACTAGAGTGCTTGTGCAAGAGACATTAGCGTAGTGCACCAATGTAGCCTTCATATATTGCATACACAAACAAAATTTGTGAATGCAATAAATTTCCTTCATGCTAATTAGCGTCAACGATAAAGTAGAAAATAAACAAAACAATTGGCAATCGTAACACATTTCCCCACTACAGGGACTACTCAGAAAGTGACCCCCTGGACGTGAGGTTGGGGGCACTGGAAGAAGGCACCACCTCTTCCACTGAACTGCGCCGCCAGGTCTTGGAAACCATCAGTCACCCGTCCTACGACAGTGGGTATTGTCCAGTATTGACATAACTAAACATGATGCTAGTTTCTGTATTTTATTCAAAACGTTATCTGTCATCCAAAGAGAAAGGTAAATTTAAAAATTGATTTCCAATACGAATAGAGAAACGTGGTCTCATATAATGGATGAAATCACACACAGGCACAGAAAGTTTCAATATACAAAGAGCAGAGCGAAACATGATTCGTAGGAGTATGCACAGTGATGACAAAAATGCTGCAGTCATCCACATACCAGCAATACAGTATGAGCCAGCACTTGCGGGCTGCTCGCTTGCTGCGTTTGCGTGCACAAAATCGGCCGTTCGCCTCTGCGAAGAGTATGAATTCCTCTGATGCGTTGAATGCTGTGTCAGCGCTTTGGTATTCGCACTCCTTTGCGAGGGTACTGACCTATGTCACTGAGGTTATAGCTTTAACTCTCTGCGATTGACTGCAGACGTGCACTCTGCAACACGGACAGATGGATGAGGATTTCCTAGATGAGTAAGCGATCAGGTTGACTTTAGCTCTCCTTTTACATTAGTTAAAATACGTGCGCATTGCGTACTTCTTTGTCAGTGTTGGGCAGTAGATAAACTCCTTAAACTCCGACGATCAAATGCTTTCTTGGTGAAAATGTTTTCCGTGCCTACAATGTTGTGAAAATATTTTTTGCATTGCCCAATCGATAACATTAATTAGGAATGTAAAGGTAAATGCTTTAAACGGGATCTGAATTTTGCGATATTATCGAAGTACCCACCCGCGCTAGGCTCTATATTCAAACGTTAATTCTAATTTTGTGACGGAACTGCTTCGCCACAATGGAACTGTACGGAGCTGTTTTGGGAGTTTGACGTTTAAATAAACGTGCGAAGTGACAGATGCAAAGTATCCGTTATAGCGATGTCTGTACAAGCATGGACAGTGAAATGGTGCTACCGAAAACTTTTGGAGTTAATTATCTAGCTAGGGTTACTACTTTCTTTTTATATAAGCTTACACAAACAAACCTAAGCCAGATGTTTAAGTTTACTGAACGTCAAAGTTC
>LQNS02276499.1:3317323-3344981 GCA_001587735.2 Parhyale hawaiensis
GTCGAAATTGGGAACCTCTGGAGATCTAAAAGTCGAAAAAAACGTTGTTTAATTTAATACAAGCTTTCTCTTGTTTCTTAAACTGTCTGCAAGCCACAAAATTAGAACGTATCTGAAATTTTGAACTTGTAGCTATGAGTTGAAACTTTCTGTTATGTTTTTAGTTTCATCATTAAGAACAGTTTTCCAGTAGAAAATTTCATTGTTGATATTTTCTAATCATTCCAGCACAGCGGCTCAACTGGTGGAGTAATTTGCTATAGTTTGCTAGTGCTTGTTAGACTAAATTTATGTTAGACTGAATTTATGTTAATGATAAAAACTAAGTTATTTTCCCATGTTTTATTAAATAACACGGGCCTGCAGCTTGAACCTCACAAGGCGAATAAATAAAGTTTCCGTTTTTCGTAACAACAGCATTGTATCAAATGTCAATAACAGACTAGACACTATGCGTAGCTGGGTACACTATGCGTAGCTGGGTACACTATGCGTAGCTGGGTACACTGGGTACGCTATGAGTAGCTGGGTACACTATGGGTTGCTGGGTACACTGGGTACAATATGCACTGCAGCGTACAGTATGCGTTGCTGGGTACACTGGATAGTACCCCCATGTGATACGCGACGACCCATGTGTCTCATGTGATACGTGACGACCCATGTGTCCCATGTGATAAACGACGACCCATGTGTCCCATGTGATACGCGACGACCCATGTGTCCCATGTGATACGCGACGACCCATGACAGAGTACACTATGCGCTGCTGGGTACACAGGGTACACTATTTGCTGCTGGGTACACAGGGTACACTATGCGCTGCTGGGTACACTGGGTACACTATGCGCTGCTGGGTACACAGGGTACACTATGCGCTGCTGGGTACACAGGGTACACTATGCGTTGCTGGGTACACTGGGTACTCTATGCGTTGCTGGGTACAGGGTACATAAGATACACTATGTGTTGTTTGGTACATAGGATGCACTAATATAATAAGAACTTTTATTAAAAATACAATTGGTTCACAGATAGATTTACAAGTACTAAGTAAACAACGTTCAAACTATATACCGTAGTGTGTAGGCCCACTCACATCTGTTAGGGGGCCACGGATTATCAAACAATCAATCTTTATTGAAAATAAATGTTACATGTAACGCAGCATCATTCTCAATCCGATATCTAAGCACTACTAAGTGCTTTTCTGGCGAAAGAGCTACAAAACAAACAAAAAATAAAAGACTACAAAATACACCTTAAACTATGTTGGGGAAACAGAGTGGCAATTAGTTATTTATAGCAAGCAAGTTGTTCATTATGATCCGAGACACTATATGATGTTGAGGCTTTTAATATGAAGTATTTAATAATATATATTGTAATTACTGGTAACGACTAACAAGATATTTTTTTCAGTTCGACTTTGAATGTAATTAAGGAGGGAAGGTTTCTTATTCTTCCAGGTAATGTATTCCAGACAGAAGGGACAATATAATTGAGGGAACGTTGAGTAACTGTCAAGCGTTGGTAGGAAGGTACATGATTATTACTGCATCTTGTGTTGTATTCATGTTGCACGTAAACGATTGGGAAAATGCATGGGTACATTAGGCCTTCACGCACCAACAGCTCTGTATCCCACATAAGCATAGACAATAAAAAGAAAGTAATAACAGTTTGATACGATTGTGCAGAGCAGAGAATCTGCCTCTGACTCAAGCTTATTTCTCCACTGTGTGATCCAGAGACACACACGGTTTCATGGTAGCTGAACTGGCCCAGGGGCCTGTGATAACGATTATAATACAAACTTCAACCAGAACTCAGTGATTATTATACAAACAGGCCTACGTATGGTCCTACCGTACCTCGCGTAACGCATCATCAAAACCTCAAGCTGCTAAGGGAAAAGGTCTGAACATCGTTCCACGCTCTGCAGTGGTAGCTCCAGATCGCTGAGAAGATCTCACCTTATCTGCCGGCATCTCATCACTCGGTCCACCCGCAGCAGACACGCCACAGTAAAGCGGCGTGTGTACACGCAGGCAGGGCCACGCTTGGCTGCTGCAGGCGCGTTCTCCCTTGTGGGAGGCGCTATCGTCTCTCACGACGGAGATGTGTGCGTGTTTCTGTACGCAGATCGTGTGCGCGTGAGCGGCGTTCAAGTTGGTGCGCCGCGCTGCGCTGTATCGCTGATTTAGTTGGGTTAGGTTAAGGTTGGGTTAGGTTAGGTTAGCTTAGGTTAGGTAAGGGTAGGTTAGGCCAGGTTTGGTTTGCCTAGGTAGTATTTATTTTAGTGGTGGCGCGCGCAGGAAAGCTTACGTGAACGCAAAATCGTCGCGAGAGACGATAGTGCCACCGGGAGTCAGCTGCCGACTACAACGCAGCCGGAAGCTCCGGCGGTGCGGGTATGCGAGCCTCGGCAGTGAGCAAACTCAAATCAAAAACAGAGCTAAGCGAGAGGTCCAAGCTACGAGGAGTAGAGCGGGCAGAGGGGGCTGAAGAGGATATGGGGGGCATTTTCTCACAGCTTAGTAGATTTACAGGAGAAACCGCAGAAGCTCGACAGCTAGCAGCTACCGTTTCATGAGACCCACCTTGCTCCCTGCCTCGGCTTTCCAAGGCATTGTTGAGCTGTTTAGCCTGATTCAAATGGGTGATGAGTTCACTTACTGTCATTTTAAGAACCTGAACTTCGCTAACAACTCGGTCATTGGCATGTTTCAATATTGAGAGCGCATGCCGTTGAGCTTGTAATTCCTCGGCCAGATGCTTGTCATTAGGTTGCACCTTACTTTTCTGTGTCTGTGTAACGTTCAAGACTGTGTAGTATTGCTATAATATGCCTGACGACGTCTGATCGCGACCGTCGAACAGACGTTCGCATAAGTCAAATATCTCCAGGAGTTTATTGACGACTGTATGGGGCAGACGTGGACTCTTGTCGAGAACACGTTTCATGTCTTCTGCACTCGCTTCTGGTATTGCCAGGCGGCCTACCATAGGCAGCTCATGCGTCGCAGCGAGTAACTCCTCGAAAGTATACGCCTTTCGCAGGAATCGGTTAATATCATTTTCGTGCCTTTCTTGTTGACTTGGTCATCATAAGCAAAGGTAAAGTCAACTTAGACCACACCCTCACCTGGGAAAGCCACATGCACTGGTCTGTGCTGCGGGTATAGGATCACTGGCGCCAGATGAGTAAGTGTAGTTGCAGTCGACCTCGAGTCACCAAGATCTATGGCGCCATTTTGACGGAAGAAACAAATGACCCGAGACCCTCCACCCCCTCATCTCTGAGGAAGGCAGTTCCGCCACGGCGTCGTACATGCACACACAACTGCCGAGTCAGCACAACAAGATCTGCAAAGAGTTCGCGTGCCTGGCTGGGCATCGCACCGGCGAGTGATACAAGGTGTTAGAGCTGCGAACGGAAGCATGCTGCTGCTGTGGAGGCAATACTCAAAATGTCATTAAAAACAGCAATGTTGCCATCACACACATAAACTGGGCTGCCTAAGTTTAGCTTTTCCATCTTCACTGCACTGACTTGCGTAGAAGAACAAGAGTGAAATAATGTATGTGTGTCGCTGAATTATAAAAAAGCGCTTTGGATCTGCTTATATTCAGGGACACAATTAATCTAATCAGATTAGGTTCAGCTTGTCGGGAACTACAATATATTTATTTAATGACACTTGGGATGATCGGAAACTCAGTCATGCACAAGTCTAGTCGATTTGCTAATTCCTACACATGCAAGCATACTGGCGATTTCAACGCGCGGGCTTGCAGTTTTCGATAAGTTAATGCTAAGGAGATTAGCTTATTTTGATCTGGGGAGGCAAACAGAATACACCTGTTGCAAACGGAATCCATACACTGGGTGAAGTACCAGTACACTTCAATTAGTATCAACGGAAAGTACTTCCAGATGCAAGCTTGTACGAAACATGAGCATGGTACAGGAGCACGCTGCGGCAGTTAGGCGATAGTGCTCAGAAGAGGTGCTGGTATTTTGGTACTTTTGTTTTTTCAGCATAAACAAAAGACGTTGAAAACAACGGCTATGGAAGAATAACTATTTAAGGAAGTACAAGGAGACAGCTTACGAGACGAAATTAGGAAGTTGTAACTTTGTTTATTATATTATTTAGATAATTTAATGAACGAGAGGGCGTAATGAGATGAAACTATAGGGAATAGCAACTTTATTAATTTAAAGATGGACTGGCTGGAGGTACCACATTTTGTGGCTCAGTTGAAACTTACTGAAGTTTAATATAACCAGCTGACAATCAGTTTGTCCTAAGTACAATTTAAAATAACGCCCCGCTTTTAAACAGGGAAACCTATATTTAAAACAACTCGGGTTTATTGTAGCGTAAGTCGAAGCAACTAAATTTGCAATAAATAACTGCAGTATAATTCAAAATCACTAAATTGTATTGTAGCGCAGTATTATGAAATTTAACATTATGGAATTATAGATTTGTAAACTAATCCTTAGTTTTGTGAACCTGAACTTTAATTAAACAATGCTGATTTTACTTGCTTTGTTAAAATTAAACTCTCAGCATGTTAATCTACAACTTTGAATTCCTACTTGATTCGTTTCAAATTAAATTTGATTTGCCTAAAGTAATATGTTAAGTTACCTCAAACCAAGTTTATAAGTTCAGTTTCAGTTATGTTAAATTAGATGTTACATGTTTCATATTAAACCTGATTTGTTTTAAATTAAACTTGAGGTTGATTAGCTATATTAATCTTTAGATATTCAAGAAAAAACTATGTCTTCAGGATAAATGTGAGTTACCTTAAGGTGAATTCCAATTATATTAAAGCAAACTGCTGTTATTCTAACTAAAACATGTTAATTAAATTTAGATGGGGCGAAAATATAAGGTCATTGGGGTGGACTACAGGTTTCACCGTCGCTTGAGTTCTCTTCAATCCAGTCAACAAGACCTGTGAAGATTGCTGTCGTTAGTAAGTACACAAATGTCAGCAGAAAATTGTACCCATAATAAACAAATAAGACGTCCGTTTCTGGTAGAAATAATATTGTATGGAACATCATTTATGATTCACGCTCGTCCGTCTGGGATTATATTCTCAAGATGTTGTTCAACTGAAAGTTATACTGTACGGCACAGTTCTCTGATATCTGTGTGGTTATCTGCCTACATTCCGATAACTTAATCAGTGTGATAGATTTCGCCAATGGTACTATAGTCATACAAACGAGCACAAACACTACACTCAGTGGTTCAAACACTACAGCAGGTTCACGCGACAGTCTTTTGCCGATGCCACACGCTAGTCACAAGAACGAGTATCGTCATCTTTTCGTTCGAATGTGTTGATGTGCCTATTTATGTAGCACACACTTGCAAAAAATTTTGAGTTATAAATCCCTCCACATATAATGATATTTCCGAAAATTAACTAAAGGCACTTGCGGAGTAAACTCAACTGACGGTAAACATTTTTACACCATTTCTTGGCAATATCAAAGCGGTGTTTACGAGAGTTCAACATCACGTTCGGACGAAAAAATTACTTAACTCGTTCTTTTTTGACTAGAGTGTGTCATCGCCATTCCAAACGTGTTCCTGTAGCTAACTGTCCGAGAGAGTTGTGTCGTTGGAACAACAACTAAGACAGCTAGGTTTTTAAGTTCACTTTCACTGCAAATGAGTAATTTCAACCCGCCATCCCTATGCATGACGTTCAACAACCATGGATTTTTCCTTGGAGAGCGCGATTTCAGTTGATCTCTATAAAGTCCATTGCTTATAGTGAACAATGAAACACTTGTGCCTGAGTTAACAAATCTTGTAGTAGCTCTTTTTGTGTGATCGATGATTTGTTTTGAACTTTTTCTTGCATTTCCTTAAAAATTTGAGATGTCTTGTGTAGTGCGCCAAATCTTCTGTAGTGCTCTACAGTTCATCGAATCCAATACCAATAAACAACTGAAGCAGTGGTAAACGGAATTTCAAGCTAAAGTATTATCTCTCTGTAGTCTCACCTGGTTTCATTATTGCCTTTAGCTCTCATTTCTTTTTGTGGCACTGAAAGTTTTTTTTTTGCTTTCAATCATGATTGTACCGAAGAGTTCGATGTTGCAGTATAGACTAAATGATGAAACGGGTTAACTACTGCACGTATCAGCTACTGCACGTATCAGCTACTGCACGTATCAGCTACTGCACGTATCAGCTACTGCACGTATCAGCTACTGCACGTATCAGCTACTGCACGTANTGCATGTATTAGCTACTGCATGTATCAGCTACTGCATGTATCAGCTACTGCACGTATCAGCTACTGCACGTATCAGCTACTGCACGTATCAGCTACTGCACGTATCAGCTACTGCACGTATCAGCTACTGCACGTATCAGCTACAGCACGCATCAGCTACTGCACGTATTGCAGTAAAAAGTCCTGTCCTAAACGTTTTTAATCAGAGGAGATTTAAGCCTATTTTTCACCCATGAATAAACGAATGTATCTATACTCTCTATAATACCTAAATTTTTTTATTTTTTCTGCATATTCCGTATTATGTTTATTTAGTTTAAATATTTTGTCAAAGATTCTCCTTTCATTGTTTCAAAAATTTACCAAATAAAAAGAATATTTTGAATCACGAATATTTACTTTTATCCATTGCGTAGCCCCCAACAGCTTCCTGCATGGCTAAGATCATACATCTACTTCTTGGACAACTACAAATTTTGAGAGAGAAACATGTACTACTCGTACTATTCCATTAAACTGTGTGTGTATGAGACAATTCTCTGTAAACAGAAGGTCGGGACTCACTTGTAACTCTGGCGTACACGCCAGGGTACCCGAAGAAGCCACAGCCGTACCCCCAGGACACCACCCCCACCTGCTCAAAGTAACTACCTGCTGAGACCACCAGAGGTCCTCCAGAGTCTCCCTGTGTGGATAGTGAGAAGGTTAATTCTAGATTGCGTAGTCCTTTGGCAGGGACGTGTCCTTGTTTCACAGAACTGCGTATGTCCTGACATTGCACGTAGAAAAATAAGATACTGCCTTGTAAATAATAGTCTTCTGTTAAATAGAACATTATACTGTTCAATTCCATACTGCAAATTTCTAGTTTCCAAAGGAGATGATGTGCACTCAGGGCACTGGCCTAACTGGCAAGAACTTAAATGTCTAACAGAAAATAGCCATATTTTGAACGAGATCTTAAGACGAATTTATAATTTTCTGTCACTATTTCAACTTTGCAGTGGCGACGATTCTGCTGAGCTCCAGTAATGAGCCAAGCTCTGCTCAGTACCCTCCTCCAATGCTGCTACCATGTAACCAACTTACATGTATCCCATAGCAACGTGAAGCGCCTCCGCATTTTACTGCAGTTCTCTCCTCCCCTCCCCTCCAAAGACTCCCTAATGAAAATTCCCTGTTACCGTCACTGAAAGATAAATGAATGGAATTTGCTTGACAATAGATAATGTTAAAAAATGGCCCCTGAACGAAAGAATAGAGTCTTATTTGCGCGCATGGTAGCGGCAACAAACACCATCGTCAAAGACCGCGGAAAGTGTACAACAAGTATCCAAAGAGATAACAGTGACGTAAGCAAGTCGTTGGCTCAGGGGGCTTGGCCTCTCTCCTCCACCATTGAGTTAAGCCCTATCATAATGCTACTATGTAACCAACATGCATGTATCCCATAGCAACGTGAAGTCCTTCAACATTTTACTCCAGGTCCTCCCCATCAGCTCTTCAGGGAAAATTTAGTGGCACACCGCTACTGCTTTTCCAGGCGAGAATTTAGAATCACTTTGCAGGTATTTGACATTATGCCCGAAGGAATTCGGTGTTACCTGGCAGGAATCCAGGCCACCACTGCCAGCACAGATCATCCTGTCAGTGACGCTGGCAGCCCCGTAGCGGCTTCTGCAGTATGTGCTGTTCACTACCGTCACTGTCACTTTCTGCAGGTCGATCGGCGTCCAGAAAAAGACTGAAAACCACACAGAATGTTCAACCTCTACATGAAACAAATCCAACAAAGGCTCCTTAAAACTTTTACCTATCATCTTTTAAGACTTTGATAAAACCGAGTTTTTTTCAAGACGGGTTCATACGATAAACAAATGAACGAGTATCTTCAGTTAATCGCCCGGATGATTGGTTGAGCCATCCTAAGAACAACTGTGCGTCTTCTAAAAAAAGGACTAAAATGTTAGCTGTCAAGCCAGTATTTGGTCAACGTATGTCACTTGTAAAGTTTCGGATATTTCTTAAAATTTTGAGTGAAGTAGCCTGACTCAAGCAATTTGTGTTGTTTAAGCGGACACAGCACCGCATGCGGATGCAGAGCTGAGGAAACCCGTTCATTTGACTAGCGTGTGATTCCGCTCTGGTGAATATCATTTATTTAGCAGGACCAAGGAGCTTTTTAAAGCTAGCCCGTGCGTTTCGCCAATTTTTTTTTTTTTTGTTCGAAAGAAGAGACTTGTTAGAAACGTAAAGCTCGAAACGTAAAAAATGACAATCGGCGGAATAATTCATGCCTAACTTGGCCTGTTCGCACGAAAGCCTTTTGCCCTCCGTTCAGATATCATTATGTCCAAAAAACGTCGCTGCGTCTGTGACAAAATACAGCTTTCTAAGGGCTATATCACGCGCTAGTTAAAAGAACGTGTTTCGTCGTCACCGTACCCGAATGCGTTGATGTGTCCATTTAAATAGCACACACTTGCCGATTATGCCCTTATGAGTAAATGCCCTTAGGTCTAAACAACGAATGACAAACCTTTAACGGACTTAGTAGACACACGGAGCACCCTTCTCACGGCTAAAATATAAGCTATAGATTGCTCGAACACAATTCTCATCGCCAAAATACATGTTGCTATTTCTGCAACAAACAACAAATGATAAAGAGACTTTCGACCAAATTAATAAGACTAGAGCACTCCGAGAGCGGATACCTCCGCCACGCAAGGCAACGATAACGAAAATTTCAAATTGGCGCTGAAGCCATTATTTTCCTTGCATCAACTCCGATGTCTAAGCAGTTGCGCCTTTTGATAGCATTAACACCTTCTACAATTTTCTCGAAGATCCGCTGTTAACTTCTTGAGTTATGCTGCTAGCAAACATTATGACAAACATAAGTCAACCATACAAACGTGTCAAGCGATCTGCACCAAAGTTTAGTCATTTATGTCTTTTAACATTACTAACAACTCCTGTAAATTTCATGAAGATCCATTTAGAACTTTTTGAGTTATTGCGCTATGAAGCACAAAATCAAACACAGCAACAAACACACGAACGAACCGACAAATCATCAAAAAAAATTGGTCATTTACTCTTCGCAATAAACCTAACAACTCAAGTAAATTTTATGAATCATGGCATTAACAAAAAATGAGGCAGACAAATAAAAAGAAACGGATGAACGGATCTTCACCAAAAGTTAATCATCTGTTCTTCCTAACATACTCAACAATCCCTGTAAATTTCATAAAAATCCGTTCTTAACTTTTTCAGTTATCTTAATGACAGACAAACAGCTTTACAGACACACAAATAGATTCACAGACAGACAAATCCGACGAAAACATAACCTCCTTGGCGGAGGTAATAAGCAGTCATACGGGTCTATGTTTATGTACAAAATTCCATAAGATGAGAAATCTACAAGAATGGGAAACAATGCATAGACTTCATATATCCATGCAAACAGGGCGGAAAAAAAATTTGGTTTTGAAATAAGGCAATAGCAGGTTAAGAAACTAAAAAGCGCATGCATATGCAAAGACATCTTCTACCTTCTCATCTTCTGTTAACATTGTGCCACTCACAGTAGTTGGTCTTCCCCCACCCGGAGGCGACGGCATCTCTGCCTGCGTAGGTGTCGTCCCCTCTCGCCAGACACACCGGTCGGATGTGAGGGTGCAGGCTGAAGTCGATGGACTCTATCTTCAGCAGGGCCACGTCGTAGTCAAGTCGTCCTGTAGTACGCAAACAAATTCTTTTTCTTAGCCAGTAAATAATGAACATTATACCGTGCTAAACGGGGTGAGTACCATATAGCGGTGAGTAAGAATAACCTGTGAGTCAAATGAAATTAACTAGGTAGAAAAAGAATCACTGTCGGAATACAAGCATTTATCCGACGTCCGATCTATGGTGAATGATTTCGGGAAATGATATCGGGAAATGACAAATAAATGCCTTGCAATTTTCGGACTGAATGCGCATCATTGAGAGTAACGGAGAGAGAGGAGTGTTTATTGATTATTTCCTTCTATATTTTATTAATAACTTGCGGTGTTACCTTTTACGATACGGTAAAATTATTCTCTGACAGTGTCGCACAAAACAAACTTAATAAAGTATTATCTAATAGTATACACATAAACGATTAGCGAACGACTGCATGCAACTGCTGGATTCACAATGATGCGATTGAGTGTCATTGTTGGTATGGTTATCTAGTTCGCTCTTTATTACTTTCTATTGGTTTTAAAAGAACAAAAGGAGTAAAATTAAATTATAATTTTCAGTTAAAGATCCAATGTGAAAAAAAATGAACACAACAATATTTTTTAGAGCCATTTGTAATGCGGACTCGTGGCTCTGGTGGCAACAGTGTGTCCGCCTGTGTGTCCGCATTTGTCCTGTCCGGGTGTCTGTACACACATTAGCAGGTATCTGTTCGTACGTACTATTTTCAGCCGTATATCATCCGGAATCATGCAAACGCTTCCCAATTCGTTGAGGAAGGACAGGCCTTGCTGAACTATCAAGTAGGGAGAAAATGATACTTACGATTATACTGCGGATGGGTGATAATCTCCTGCACTCTCCTCCTCAGTACCGCATTGGCTCCGGAATTCTTATCGAACAGTCCGAGCTTGACCCACATCAAAAAGCGCCACTTTCCTCTACAACGAAACAAAGAATTTTACGAGTAGTATTACAACTAGTTAATTACAGTGGCACCTCGTTACTCGAATTCATATCGGTCATGGAAGGTTTGATTATTGAACAATCTGAGACAACGTAAGCTCGTACAGAACAAAATGGAGGATGCAGCACAGTAGCTTACAACAATTGAAAAAAGTTTGTTAACCCTTTATGAGATATTTCTAACACTGGTATTCTTGCTACGAGAATCTGCGATTTTAAGTTTATATTTATCTGAGTGTAGCAACGTTAACGCTAGTATTCTCCTACCTGGATATTTAAAGGGTCAAACACTTATCAAATCAGTAATTAAACTTTGCGTGCATCACTGTTTTATTATTTTTTTTTATCGAAATAGTAATGGTATAAGAAAGTTTAAGCCTCCCTAAATTAGTACTAGACTCTTCTAAGGGAGGAAAAGGAAGGGACATATAGTATGTCGATAGAACTGGGAAACCCATTTTTTATCGAAAACACATGCTAACATGCAATACGTGTATATTAAAAAAAAAATAAACCGAAAATGATGTGGTTTCCTGAATACCAAGTAGGATAGCCTTGGATATCTAGCAGCTTGGGTAAACTTATCAGTAAAAAGAATGTGAGACATGATGTATTCGCATGTACAACAGTATACTGTTTATCACCACTATACACTGATTAAAGTTTTGGGGTTTTTATCAACTGATTGATTAGTAACTACTATAGAGGCTTGAGTTCTCTAATTTAAAATCAACTGACTGATGATAACAGCTAAATGTTAAATTTCTTCAACTTGCATCAACTGATATATTACCAACAATTAAAGACATAAGTCCTTTCATTTAGATCAACTGGTTGATTAATAAATTACAGAGAGTTATAAAATTCTTTTGTTTTCATCGAATGAGTGATTAGTAACGACTAGGAACTTAAGTTCTCTGCTCAACATTTTAGTACAGAGCGACACTCACCTGACGCAGTGGGTGGCAGTGAGGACGTAATTAGAATTAATAAGTGACCCGCCACAGAAGGAGGATGGTATGATGCCGTACAGCAGCAGGGTCATCCACGGGAACTCATTCTCCTGTGCCGCCGTGCCTCCCACAATCCGTCTCGTGGGGGCCACTCCGCAGTCTGGGGACGTGTAAATAGTGATTTTTCAAAGTTTCGACGCATATGTATAGGAGGTTAGCCCACAGACTGCACCATGAGATTTATGGTTAACCCTATCTTACTCAGGCTGGGCTACTTTGCTACTAGGGTATAGGTACACATCAAGACAGTGGATCACGATTCTTGGGAATATCAGCCCTGAGAGGTAATGAGCCCCATATTTTCGGGGCAATGGGCGTTCTGAGGGAGAAGAGGTAGCCTTACTAATGAAACTAGTTTAACTCTCCATAATTATATATGTATGTTTGTGTGTGTTATTCATCCGATATTGCTAGTTATATGCTGTTTGCACAGTAAGTGTTCTTGCGCAATAACACATAAAAATATTTTAAAATTTTTACTTGTAGCGTATTACAAGAACAAAATACAAATAAATATGCTGTTTAAGATTGCATACTGCCAATATTTACATCTGACACTAAATGATATTCAATGTTTTTATAAAAATATTACGATATCTTAATTTTCAGGGATGACATCGTACAGTAGAAAAAAGCATGTTATCTTCATTTAAAACCATGTAGCAATATTATATACTTCAGTATATTATCTCCATTTAATAGTTTGTAGGAAAGCCTTCATTAACTTCAACAGCAGCCAATTTCTTCCTGGAGTCTTTAATTAACGATACACATACATCAGTAGGTATTTTGCTCTATTCTTTCCTGGTAAATTGTTTTCAGATTAATGATGTTTGTTGGACTTCCTTCCCGCATTTTAATTTTCCAATGTTGCCGCCAGTTCCCTATTGGATTCAAATCCGGGACCGACTAGGCCGTCGTAAGATGTCAAAGTTGTTTCCAGCGAGCCACTTCTTCGTAGTCTTAGCAAGATACTTGGGATTCTTGTCTTACTGAGAAATCCAATCAAGAGGAATCCCCAGGCTTTCTCCAGAAGGCACTACAGTTTCCCTTAGGTTTTTTTTTATATTTCGCTCCATTCAATTTACCATCTATGGTTAACACAGTTAACTAACACCTCTCACAGCTCGCGGAAAAGAAGCCCCATGCCGTAACACTACCACCACCAAATTTAATAGTTGGCATTGTTTTCCTTGGTACGCGCGCTTCGCCGTCTTTCCTCCGAGAATTACGACCAAACAACTCAATATTAGCTTCAACTGTCCAGCTATAAAACTCTTTCACAATCAGACTTAGGATTATCTTTTATGTTTTTTCGTGAATTTTAACCCCGCTTCCGTGCGCCACTTGAGAAGAGTCCATGTAGTCTTCCTTAGTCAGCACGACTTTATATAGACTGTTTGCGTAGTTTAATACTTATTGTTGGTTTAAATTCGTAAACTCCTGATAAACAAATCATTCTGAAGATGTTCTTAGATGGCAATTTGTATTTTTTTCCTAAGATCTGTCGTCCCACTTTCTCTGTAATCTTGGAATAATCTAGCCTATAGGATCGAGCATCTGGTCTGCTGCTGCAGTGACAGTCAACAGCCAAATCTTGTCATTAATGTAAACTAATTTTACTTAATGCAATGTCCGAGTCAATGGAGATCTTTCTGAAACTTTTTCCATCTTTTCACAGCTTAAGGACCACTTTTATTTATTGCATTAGTCAATTTGCTACGTCCAGCCATACTTAGAAAACAGGTTTCTGTGAGTACTGATGGTAGAATGTCCAGGTTTTCACCTTAAGGGTTGCTAGGAACATCGGCCTCATATCTAACATTAATTTGTGTAAGTAATTTTCAAGCATTTTATTATTAAATCATCATTTTATTTGTGTAATAAATCTGAATTTATTGAGCAACACCCCCGTAATGCAGTCTTTTCATAATTAATATACTATTTGTATGATTATTCTGAATAAAACTGCATGAGTTTGGTCAGCCATTGTCAGCGAAAGGGGGAAGGGAATACGCAACAGTAGGAGAAGGTAATAAAGGGTACATGCAATAGGCAAAAATGTTTGGGCAACGCTGATCTAGAGCAATCTACAATGTTCTACTCCGATGTTTAACTAAAATCTACCGTTTTTTATAACGCAATATTTATACTGTGCGAACACTTTTTTGATTTTACGCCCCAAAATCCACATGTAACACTGCCATTTGTGTTTTTCATTTGCTAGAAATGTGATTGGTAAACAATCTTTTAGTATATGAACACTTATTTCTTCCACTGTATCTTAACGTGCAATTGATAATTACAAAATTACATTTTGTACTGATCAATTTGAGAAGTTGGGAAACGTCGCACTGGGAGAAAAAAACTCTTCCAGTAAAACGGCACAGGCTAATCAAGACACAGTTATTTTATGCTTAAATACTATGAAGTGTTTGTTTGCTGCCTAATCCCTGCCTAAATACTCAAAAAATATGTTTTTCGTGTCATTTTTCCACGCTAAGGCTTGTACTAAAACTAAAGTCTTTAGAGTTTACGATCAGCAAGTTGGCTCTAAAATCACCAGACCTTGTATGCCCCTGGGCAGGGTCGATACTCTGTCGGTGGCCAAGGTAAGATGATGGTTCCGTTAAAACTATATATATAGTGACGTCACAGTGACGTGTTATTGCATCCCAATTCATGTTGCTGGTAATTAAAGTAATGGTTTTGGTAGCAATATCACAGCACTCGTCCATCACTGGATGCCCTAATGACGTCACTCTTCCACCGTGATCGTAAAGTTGGACCACGTACAAGGTCTAGCTTACCGTGAAGATAAGCTAGCCACTAGCAATGTGTATACCGAAAGTTCACCATATACATATACTATGCAGATATAAACAGCACGTGGTTCGTGGGATACGAGCCTGGAACCAGCTCCGACAGCGCTGATCTTGCAATCGTGCCTCGCTATGCACAGGTTTCAGGTTCGTATCCCGTGAGTCACCTACTGCATTTATGTAACTAGAAAAAACTGTCAAACTACGTGCTGCCCATATACTGCATACTGGACATGATGAATATGCAAGGAAGCTGTCGCTGGTGGACTCACTACAGGTGGCGTTCGAGTTACGAGGCAGGGCGATGATGGAACAGGTGAAGCCGTCACCCGAGAAGCTGTATCCGTTATCGAACTTCACCATCGCTTCGTCGGAGCTGAAGACGTAGTCGATGCTGCGGGTCACGAAGCACAGGAAACACCCCCACCTGCGGGCCGAGCGTACACCTATTCAGTTCCAAGTTACCCTCCATCAGTAATGTTTGAGTGTGAAGGTAAAGTCCCACTTACAGTATGCCCAAACTGAGAAACCTCCATGCACTGGTTCGTGCCGCCGATAAATGTCCGTTAGGCCCTATAGGACCACACCACAGCAATCGACCACTGCTAGTCAGAGTTATGGCTCTGAAGACAAGACATTACTAGGTAGTAGTGAAGATCTCCATTACTAGAGTTATGCATGACAGAAGCGATAACGCTAAGATCTCCAGCATCAAAACTTTGCTTCTCTGACTGGGAACTGAACATATGATCTCGAAACAATGAAAGAGACGGCAAGCGCTTAAACAGTTCTGTGGCTCTCTCAGTAAAAAGTAATGTTCAATAGTACTTTTAACAGTGGGTCTGACCACTTTTTCTCTTCATACGTTTTCAGTCCACTTGCACCTGTTACGCCAATTCCGCTAAGAATTTTCCTTCTATGTCAGCTTACTTACCCTAGTCCTACTCTGCTATTTTCTAATTTTCCTCACCAATTAACTTTCCCCACTTGGATGCTTATTCTACCTTTTCCTATTCCAAGCCTGCTATAGCTTCTGTATTCCAGATATAACTACTCTTTTCTTTCTATTTAAAGTCTGTCCCATTTGTCAGCCTGTTTTTTAAACTTTTGTCCATTCTCGTGCACTGTTCCAAAACTGTCTGGTATCCAAATCCCACAGACGAGCCGACCTCTTGGAGCTGTCGCCGTCGGTGACCGACAAGCTGGCGAACCAACTCAGACGAACGTTGTGGCAGGTCAGACGAAGCGTTGTGTCGTTCATAGCCTGCAGGTACAAATAAATCATTCACTTGCATGACGTAAATACATCAATTACGAACAGGTATGTGCATCAGCAATGCATATAAATTTCGTATAGTACATGAAGACATCGGCTTCGTGCACGTATTTTATGCACAGCGTACAAACATCAGCAGCACGCACAAACACTTCTTTATTACACGGGATGAATATACAAGTTTTGTGCATGGGAGCCATGAAAAAAAACATAAAAAAATCAATGCCATTCACGTCAGCGTGTAGTGTCAAAAGCGGAAACCAAAAGAAAAGGCCAGCTGACCGTACCGTTCACATCTATTGAACACTCTTTACAGGTTGCGAAGGTCACAAATTACATGCATTCAAGGGACAAGGGCAGCGTGATGGCCATAAGCTTTGGAATGCCATGTACTGATGAAGCTATACGTGGGTGTATGGTTAGACTGCCTCTAAGTAGTAAGTCAGAGTTTATATACAGCAGAGGCTTTATTCTTCTTCTATCGACACTCATTTTTCATTTTTTTAAGCTTGCAATTAATTACAAGGCTCCTATCCTCAGTCATCCATGATTAAAATGTAAAATGATGCATATTTTTCAACAATATGTTTTTTCTATTGCGTGTCAAGATAGATTAAATTTTTTATATAATGAACTGAAAATATTGATTTACACACCATGCATATTAGTCAAATTAATTTATATGAATAAGCCAAAACTGGCAGCAGTTTCCGCTACCAGATGTAGGATTATACTATTAAATTAATTTATTATTATTATCAAATACTATACTGTATGTAAGTAAACAGAGCACCCTGAGAATGCCGTTAGAAGTGCCGGCTCTCGGGTTTCAAAACGGTACTTATTTCAAAAACAATCATCATACACATTATGCACATTTCTGTAGCTAGTTGTTATCCGTCGCTAGTAAGCTGCTCAGTATCGTTGAAATAATATATAGCCTGTTCCTCATAGAATAAATTTTTTTTGTCGTACTATCTATATTTTTGACGCAACTGTTTTTGTATTGATCTCCAAAACATTCTTCATGACGAATGTTATTCTATGCTCACCCTGAATCTTCAGGCTTCAGAATATATAAAATTATATGCACTCATTGTAAAGCTCTGTAGCCTACAATAAACACATACTCATCCTGAAATTTGAGTTGTCGGCAAGGTACTCCCTATAAAATCTTAGCCTAGAAGAACCACATGCTCATCCTGAAATTTCAGTTATAGGCAATGTACCTACTCCCCAACGAATCCTAGCCTACAGGAAGCGCGTTCTCACCCTGAAGTTCCAGGCGCACTGATCGTATCCCTCATAATCATCAGGATGGTTGGGTGAGGTGAAGGAGGCGTACTCATAAGCGGACAAGTCGATTGTGGGTGCAGGTGTGGTACAGTTTAGGGTGTCCACAAGTACGCCATCTGTTTCGAAAAATATAAATATGAATGGAATAGCATATATCTAGCAAGGGGAGAAGTTGCTGGGTAGCGACCTGGATGGCAATTAAGTGGTACTTACCCGGAGAACAGATTTGAGAACTATTTATGTACAGCAAAGTCTACAAGTAAATACAGTACTTTGTTGAAAAACTGCATCACCCTAACAGAAATCTCGATAGCCAAAGAAGCTATAACAATGAATCAGCTTCAGGCCAGCCGCAAATTTCGTTAGGGAAGGAATCTTGACACTCACGGCTTATCGACCAATTTTCAGTTTACATGCTGGTTAATTATTTACGGCTCGTGGAAATAAAGATAAAGCAGTGCTATATTGGCGACAGTAAGTGGCTCTACACATGTGTCTGTGCACCACGCACGCAATGTTTAGTGGTTGTTAGACCCTTATCGAGGAAGCTGTGCTATGCTACGAGCTGTGTGCTTAAGGGATGCATTATTCATTATTATTATTAACAATTACACGTACGGACCTCCAGGGACAGGTAAAGTTACCCAAGTAAAGGATTATGCAACACCAGAACATCCGATCCGCTACCAAGGAAAATCTAACAAAAAACATAAACGGCTGACTTGAACGCCTGCAGATCTACGTGGCCGAAAGTAGATCTCAGCCAAAACGGACCAGGAGAGAAAAACACCGACTGAAATGATGAGTTTCGCACCCAAGAGTCTCTGCTATAAATAGGTGGGCATAAGCCGCAACAATCTTTTCCCCGACGACCTTGAGGGGAGGATCAGAAAATGCAACCAATGTTGTATTATTTATCAACCATACAGACCAGAGGCCGGCCACCCTCCGCTCATGGTAGGGTAGCATCTCAGCACAGACTGCAGTCTGACCTAACATTTCGGTCGAGCAGACGCGAGTGACCGACAGCGGTAGTCCAGACCGGTGAGAAATACTCCAACGGAGGCAGAAAGAAAGCAAAGAAGCACCTACAGTCTACATCTCTGTCACCAAGCACAGCATTTACCTTGAGCAGGAGCCCAATCTTACTCGAAGCATGCGACACGACGCGCCTAATGTGCGCCTCAAACGTAAACTTTTGCCATAGACAAAACGAGGATCTCTAGAGAGCTAGACTCCTGAAGTACAGTGTCATCTACATATCTTCAGAGGATGATGTTTTAGTAGGAGTGTTCGATACGACTGGCAATCAAAAGCATAGTCTTGCCGGCATTCAGCTTCATACTTCAGGCATAACATCATGAACCAATGCGCGACAAGTTCCTATATAGGGAACTTGACGACAGCGCCATGCATATACTGCATACTGGAGATTCTTACACCCGCTACTTATACTCTATAAACTACGCACCAGACCATTATTGTAGGCTACTTACTCCGCAGCTCAGGATCATCTGATGACCAAAACTCTGCTGTTGCAGACAACACGCCCCAAATCTGTCGGAATGATATAATGCTTAGCCCAATAAAGACCAAATTATTTAGTAAACGAATTTTCAAACACTACAACCCATGCTGGAACCCGACAGTTCATTTGGTGCTTTTCGGATTCAAAACTACAGTCGAACGTCTTTTTGATATTAGCACATTTATATGGGTAAATACCAAGTCGTAAATGAATACTGTGGGAAACGTAATTTGCAGCTTAAAATGTAAGGGTGAAAGGGAACAATACACATTCATTGTCATTATTATTTTGTTATAGATCCTAGCCAAGCAAACGGAAAGACTTAGAGCGCTTCGAGGCGATCTAGAGATCGTTCACTGCCAAAATTCGAGGCATGAAAGATGTAAACTATCACGAAAGACTGGCTCAACTTCAAATGTACTCAATTCAAAGGAGATTCAAGCGCTTTACGATCATATATATTTGGAAAATTCCAGAAGGAATGTCAATGAGCGATTCCAGGCCAGACACCGTATTGGTCGCACTTGTGAGGTGCGCATTCAGATCAAAACTGGTGGTGATGCGATAGCCACAAAGTATTCTAATAGTTTCGTAGTCCGAGGGGCGAGATTATTCAACAAAATGCCTCGTCACATTCGCAATGTCACCGGTACAGAGACTGCGAAATTTAAACACTAACTGGACGCATGCTTACTGAAGGTGCCAGATAACTCGCTGTTAGCCATCCCGCTGGTCACGGACTGCAGCATCACCTCTGCACAAGATGGGCGGCGTGCGTAGCGTCGCCTGGACCTCGTCCGAAGTATCATCAAAGGTATCAAAGGTATAGTTCTTCTGCCAAACATATTAATTAAACTAGAACGCCTTGTGGCGAAAGACCATCACCCGCGGTAGGGGGCAAATTCAACCCCGTCATATTTGATGGCCAGCTAATTCTAATTTTTTGGCTAGGTCCACATCTAAGTCAAGGCACCTGACTCGCGACAAAAAATATGAACATTGCTCAACTCCTTCTGCCTCTTTTCGGGTGGAGTTACAGATTCAGAGCCGTAATTTTTGATGGCCAGCTAACTGAAATTTTTTTGCTATTTTTCACATCTCAGATTTCCCACTTAACTGCCTGAAAAAAAAAATGTATTATTATGACTCAACTCTTTCTGCCTCTTTTTGGGTGGACAGTAAACAAATTCATTGCCGTCATTTGTGATGTACTGCTAATCCTATTTTTTTAGCATGGGTCACATTTAGGTCAACCCACCAGAATCTCAGCAAAAAATTATGAACCCTGCTCAACTCCGACCAACTTTTGGGTGGACCGACAAACAAAATGAACGACAGACAAGCGAAACGCGCGTCGAGGGTAACAAAATTTAAACTGAATGTCTTGCTTCTCATCAATGTCATCAATATTATATATATATATATATATATATATATATATAGATAGATATATATATATATATATAATTAAATCTTCAGCGAAAAAATTATCACCTCTTTAAGTTCGTTTGCGGACGATAATAACGATTTCAGTGACGATTCGCAAAAAAATAGTAAAACAAATGCATTTAAAATTATTGATGCCCTTGAAAATCAAATTTACAAATTATTCATATCAACCACGCAGGGTTTTACAATTTATATAGTCAATACAAAGCATCACGCAGGTGTGAAATATACATTTGAATGACACTGGGGACGGAGAGATCAGAAACAAAATACAATGCATGATAAGTTTGAAGATTAAAAAATATGAATAATAACCTACGCGCCGCTGTTCGGTGCAATTCGAATTAAAATGAGAAATTTTTCCCATGAAAAGTATTCATAAAGGTCACCGCTGCTGTGTTTTTTAACACATTCATAAGCAACAGCTGCATATATTGAGATGAATAATAAGTAAACTATACTATCCAGCGCTGCACCCAATTCATAGATAATCCTGTCATGAAATTTTCTATCAGTGTTTGACTTTGCACTGCTGCTGCGTGAAAACTGTTGTCCATTATACCTAAAGTTTGGGTCACATAGCATAAAGAAGTGCATTGATAAAGTTAGACAATCATACCTGGAGCAGAGTGAACAGGAGGTTCATTGGGTTCCGTATGTTCATGTGAGCTCGAAAATATATCACCACAATATTTAGGTTTGTGTAACACAAATCATATTAATTATGATTATTTGGGTGTGTGCACAAGCAGTGTATCTAAATGAAATACAATAAATTATTGAAAAAAATTAAAGTTAAAATTATTGAGTCCATTCGTCCGTGGAAGCAAAAAAATAAAAATAAAAATACTAAGCCTATTTGCAAATGCAGTCTATAGATAAAATGGGGCTACGAGCCCACTTTGGTGACGTCATTACCATCATGCTCTATTCGTAGCATGGCTACACTTCATCCTTTCTCTAGGAATGATCCCCTTGAATCATTCCGTTGTTCAATATTTGTATAGACAGTATCAACAAATAAAGAAATTGGTCAATTAATTATACTCGCACTGAACACTGTGTTCCACGGGAAACATTCACGATAATTTAGATAAGCAATAAAAAAGAACCAAGAAATATATTTTGCATTTTCGTAAGCCAATCCACAATAAGACAATTGCGTAATAAATAGGACTGTTTATGTGAAAGTAATTTTTGCTAGCGATAATGAAGTTAAAAGTTGTGTGGAAGTACATATCTGTTTTTGTGTCATACCCTATCCAACTACACGAAAGCACTGTTTTTACACTGTACTCTGCTTATCTCTTCATCGTACCATAGTCACGGGTGTGCAAGCCTCAAAAGAAACAAACAAACAAACACAAATTCCTGGACCCGAGATTGGAAAAGAGTTCAAGCACAGCGCCGACGTACACCTCATCACTTAACGCTCACCACAGCAAACTGCGTACACGGGCACGTGTAACAAGTGTGTAATGTAAATATGTACATCACAGATGCGCTGCAGGTGCGTAGTATCGGGCTTTTGTAAGCAGCGTTATGCTGTTATTTACATAGAAAAGGTGGAATAAATAACATGCCGGAACTGGTGCGTCATGCGTCGGTAACGGGCCAGTGCTGGAGCACTTAATGGCGCGCAGTTTTCGGCACCTGCTGGTAATATTGCATCCCTTGACGAGTAGCGGAATTGTGGACGTATAACGAACAGAAATGGGCATTTATACTGATTCCGTGCGGGTGAGGTACATCTGTCTGCCTGGGCTCAGGATGCCTCGGACTGTTGTGACTTGAGGTTGTGCTGTGCCACAGGTGCCGCTTCTCCGTCGGTGCAAGCCATGGCAGCGGGCTGTGGATCTCCGGCCAAACTCCAATTTCTTTTAATGGACGAAATATAACTTCTAATAAAGATCAGAGCCTTAAAAATGTCGTGACCCATCCCCTGAGACTGCCTGTGTACCTCTGCGTGCAGATAATACCGAGGCTACAGTACAAAATCTCACGCTCAGCGTGAGATTTTGTACAATACAAATAACCCAAATATAAAACTTTCATTCAGTATAAAGATGAAAAAGTTTGTTGTAGACTAAACTTAGCAAATGAACGGTGTACTGTCAAACCATTGTATCTGAATCTGTATAAGGGCGGATCAGACGTTCTCCATTACAACGCATTCTGCCCGCAGAATACACGAATGTACTAGTATGTCTGTCAATGGGCAGCAGACAGGTAAACCCTTTTCTTAGTTGGAATTTGCAGCAGAGTTCATGATGTATACACAAATCTGTAGAGACGCTTGTTTAAGCTTATTTGTATTTTAACAATTCTTCTATTAGAACATAGGCATAGTTTTGGTTTACAAGTGTTAAAGAAACATTTGGACCATCTGCTAGAAGAATATATAAAAACTAAACAGCCATGGTTTAAACGGACCTAATTTCTCATTTCTTGTATGTTTCTAATGACATTTTATGCGTAAGCATCAACGCGTATGAATGAGAGTCTGTTTAATCTCAACGATCGCCTTTTCATCATTTGTGTTAGAATAAGCAGCTTGTATTTTCGCGCTAAGAATTATGTTCTATGAATCTACTGTATATATATATACATATATAACTTATAGTATATTTTAGCTATAAGGGTACTTCGTAAATCTGCAAAGTCTGTTAAGGGTTTCTTAATTGCTGTGTAATGCTAAGGACACTTTGTCCATAAGTAGGCTGCTGGCAAGTTTTTTGTGCGTTTGATGCTCTAATATGTTGTACGCTACAGTATAATTCAGCCAATAGCTGTGAGGTACTACATACATAAATTACATATACTGCCGCCGTGTCCAACAGAGATTTTGGATACAGAAAAAACTAGAGAGCACTCTGGGAGCGCATACCTCCGCCATGAAAGGCAACTGTAACGAAAAATTCAAATTGATTCTGAAACTAGGATTTTCTCCGTATCAACAGTAAAATTTGAAAAGTTGTGCCTTTTGATAGTATCAACAATTCCTGTTATTTTCATAAAAGTCCGTTAATAACTTTTTGAGTTATACTGCTAACAAACATGGCAAACATAGGTCAAACACATAAACGGACCTACCGATCATCAACAAAATTTAATCACTTGTGTCTTTTAATATTACTATCAAGTCCTGTAAATTTCATAAAGATCCATCGATAGCTTTTAGAGTTGTTGTGCTAACAAGCATAAAACCAAAAGCATAACGATCTGACAGATCACCACAAAAATTTGGTCATTTACTCTTCATATTATACATAACAACTCATTTTCATTTCATGAAAATCTGCGAATAATTTTTTGAGTTACGGCCCTAAGAAAAAATAGCATCTATTTGCTTGTTTGTCTACTCACGTAATAGTGTTTTTCCATTAGTAGACAATGACAAGTGTAAGGCTTGCTAGGGACATTTAAAGCAGTTCTAGGCAAATACTGAAAAACTCTTTAGAACCAGTGTCTGTTTCTCTGGGACAAACACGACAAAAGCATTACCTCCTTGGTGGAGGTAACTAATGAAAGCGAGGTCACAGCCCTGACAGTCCCGATACTTTGAGTACCGGTATTACCTCCTGACAGGGAGACCTCACTAAGTACCATCTACCATGCACTGTAGCGTTGGTTGACGTCTTAATGAATGACCAGGAAAACGTATTGTCAAACTCACTTGGTAGTGTATGAAACCGTCTAACTTTATAAATTTATATGTGATGTTAGTCAAAGGTAATATTTTACTAACATGGAGGAAAAAATATATTGTGCACCTTGTTATCTCCAATGAAAAGTTTTGAAACAAAGACGATTGTTTTAGCTGTCTCCTGTGTTTGCAGTTTTACTGTAGCATGAAGCAAAGAGTGTAACCGGAGGACTCGATGGGACTAAAGTAAGACTTAGCCGCGACCGCAAGTAGCAAATTTGTGTCACATCGACGAGTCGAAGTATTTGTGGGTCGGGCCTCAGGTATTCGTAGGCTGAGCTTTTAACCCTAACCAAAAATATAAGCAGTGTTATATTCTTGACGCGAGAGAAAACATAGGAACAGTTTAACTCAAACTTTCAGTACTTGACGAGAACCATTTTACCTTGTTTTGTGTGTGGGTGCAGCTCAAGTAGCTGGCCAGTCATGAACGGGAGATTACATGAGTCAAAGCGAAAATACGGTGATATGTTTAAATATGTTTTGTGAAGAGTACCGGGAGCACTGGCTTTGCTTCAAAGAAGGTAAATCAGGGCCCAAATCTTGACGCTGGAGTAGTGAAAGTTTCCACCAGTCTCCTCTGAAATTTTCATTTTTACCTCCGCCAAGGAGGTTATGTTTTCGTCGTGTTTATCTGGTTGTCTGTCTGTCACCAAGATAACTCAAAAAGCTATGAACCGATTTGGATGAAATTTACAGGGATTGTTAAGTATGTGAGAAGGAACAGATGATTAACTTTTGGTGAAGATATGTCCATCCGTTTGTTTGTTTGTTTGTTTGTCTCCGTCATTTTTCTCGATGTCATAACTCAAAAAGTTATGGATGGATTTTGATGAAATTATCATGAGTTGTTAGGTATGCAACAAAAAGTAGATGACCAAATTTTGGTAATGGTTCGTTTGTTCGTTCGTTTATTTGTCATTGTTTTTAATTTTATGCTTGTTAGCACAATAACTCAAAAAATAATGAATGGATCTTTATGAAATTTATAGGAGTTGTTAATAATGGTAAAAGACATAAATGATCAAATTTTGATGCCGATCGGTTGGTTTGTTTGTATGTTTGACTCATATTTGTTATAACGTTTGTTAACAGTATAACTCAAAAAGTTATGAACGGATCTTCAAAAAAATTAAACAAGCTGTTATTAATATAAAAAGGCAAAAATGATTAGATTTTGGAGTTTATGCAAAGAAAATTATGTTTCAGAGCCAATTTGAATTTTTGCTACCGTTGGCTCACTTGGCCGAGGTATGCGCTCTCAGAGTGCTCTAGTTTTATAATTCTTGTTCAGTTAGTATAGTTTCTCTTCATTTATATATGTGCTTAAGGGATAAAATTTGCAATTTACGAAAATTTTGCTAATGAAATTGATTAAATACCCATAGGCTGCTCAACCGTACCGTTTGTCGGTGTGACGTCAACGATGACGACATTTATTAGTGCTAGTTTCCCGTTAGTCCTTCCGTTTAGGGACTGCAACGCCATATGTAACGTGGAAAGCATGATCTGATTGCCCCTTTGTTTTTTTATGATATGCCTAAGCATTGTGCTCTGAATTCAATGGTTCGACATGCACTGTTAGATAGAAAATTATAAGAAATAACACATAGGTACATTGGTTTCCTTGTGAAACGTTATATTTTAGCACAAATAATGCGTAACAAAAAACAATGTAATAGCAACCGCGAGCTAGCGTTATGGCTGAGAGTATAATCTAAACGCAATACAATGTAAATAAATAACACTGTATGAAAGATGGAGAATATGCGCTGAAAATGTTAACCGCTATCTATGGCAGTAGCCTCGGCAGTAGCTCTTTGCTTCCTGCTGGTAGTGGTTTGTATACAGAAATTCGCGCGTTTGACCAGTGTATCGAGCGCAAAAGTGCTGCATGCTCCATCCTAGAATTTTGCGCAAAAGCGAGAGTGTGCGGGTAGTTAGACGTCGATTTCACGCGCAAAACTCGGATACTCATTCTTTTGGACAGCGTGTGGCATCGGTATGAGGTTTTTTTTATGTCGCAGGTTATGTGCAAAATAAATATCCTAGTGTCCTCTCGGTGAGAAGTTGCACTCTTGATTACATTTGAACACTTTGTTCCTGGAACGACACCGTGATCTTTGGAACACTCCAACGCTGTTTCTTCTTCTTCATAATATTCTTTTATGAATAATTGAAAAAAGTTTTTTGCACAAATGTTGCACTGAGCCATATTTCAACTGCAGTCAGTGACGACGGAATGACGCCAGAATACTTTCGAAGTGGCAACGGTAAATATTTTCAGGGCAGAGTTAAACAACTTCGAAAGAAACACAAGAATTTTAAATAATTGGCCTACGCAGTTACGTCTTTTAGCTTGATGATATATTTACAAATTTGGCTTACAATTTCGAACATATCCATCATGTTGCTGCTCCCGCTTTTAGTACGGTGCTGTGCTTCACGTTTTCATTGCGTCCATCTTTGTTCGGACGTCATACGCCTGAGTAAGTATACTCGAAGGCACAAAGAGAATGGTAGAGCCGTAGTTGACGATAGCAATTATCGTAAAGGATTCGTATGGCCGATGTTGGCTCGTGGGGCCTGTAGTGAAGTTTTTATTTTGCATTATTTGCGCTGCAACAAGACGTTTCTCAAAGAAACAAATGTGTCTGTGTGTCATTTCTTAATATTTTCTATTCAACACTAGTTCACCAAACGCAACCCTTTTGTTGAATAAGTCATAAAAATATGTATTTGAAAACATCTTATCGTCCCATCGAAAAAGTTCACAATACTTCAAAATTCACAAAGTCCACGAAGTTCACCAAGTCAACATTGTCCACCAAGTGCACAGAAGCAACCCAGTTCACAAAAGCCCCTGACCAGGCCTTCACTAATAACCCGGGAATTCCCGGGTTCATATCCTGGATACGGTTTGGCAAAAAGAAAAGTTGGGTGCTTTGAATTTTTTTATGGGAATAGCAGAGACTATTTAAAAAGAAATTAAACCAAGGTAGCCTATATATTAATACTAGATATAAAGTCGACTGTTTTCGTAAAGTTAACGTTTTGGGATAGTGTGCCCCATCTTCAGAAAAACTTGAAAATTTTCATTTTTCTGAAGATGGGACACACTATCCCGAAACGTTAATTTTACGAACAGTCGACTTTATATTTAGTATTTGCCAAGGAGCTTCAATGGGAGGAGTACGCGCAAGCCTTCCCTGGGCGAGTAAACACATGGCTTTGTCACGTGACTGAAGTTTGCGTTTGGAGATCTTAAACTGCCTGAAGTGGCAGTGGTCAGCACATATAGTTAAGGAAGATACAGACAGGCAGTTCCTCAATATTTTGGCAAGGACATTCGTGTCTGATGATTTATATCTCAGCGCTCACCCTGTTATTTTCATCATCAGATGGTATACAGGATACAAGTTTTCTTTACATACTTCCATCCGCTCGGAATTTCGTCGATGGTTAACGACTATAAAAATTTGAGCTCAGGACTCCTTTCTATATATGCTGTGTGAGGCAATGCCGCTCTCCGATTGGATAAGCCACTCAGCCAGTTTAAGGGAAAAGTTTACTCGCAACGCT
>LQNS02276499.1:3362583-3400706 GCA_001587735.2 Parhyale hawaiensis
CGTAGGTCCCCCTGCGTGGATCCTCAAGGCCACGCACCGTATAAGGTGCGGCGGCGTGTGGTCGGTGAGGCAGAAGGTGTTGCCTCCGCACGCCGCGGGAATACTCAGTGGATATGAGTTACCATCCCGTCCTTCACTCGCCAATGGCATCACTGATTGGCATTCGCTTTGAGCCAATATGTAGAGCTGCCTCGTCTGTGAGGATGAGATATATTGGCTGTGGCCCTTGCTCTGAGGAGCGACTTGGTTAAGCAGTCAAAGTCCTAAAACCTAGACAGAAATATTATTATCACCGTTTCGAGAATATGGGAGGAGACAAGCGCTCCAGTACCTATATTTGTTCCCCCTGCATTTGTAAAACATTCCATGTAATTAATACCGTAGACTACCCACCTGCAAGTCTCTTTATAATTATGGTGTCGGCTGTGGTCACAACTACTGATAGGCGGCGCGCTAAATTGTCTCTGTTAATTGATTTGATCCCTTTCGGGAAGTTTCCTTTTCAGGAACTTTATCTGCATTAGCTACGTTTCCTCGTTTGAGGAGCTCTACTGCGCAGCCCCTTTCGTTTCGAACAAATTTTCTGAGCCTAGGATTAATCAAAACTGGCTGACCTGAGTCGATTTTATTTAGTAGCTAAAGTTGTATTGTATAATAATAATATTTCTACAGCGCGTGGAGGTATCCTGCACTTAGTACTATCACAACTTATTTCATAAAACGTAAATATTCTTATATAGGGCCTACCTATGTACTGTACTTTTTTCTAATTGGGCAAAAAACTAAATCTTAAGAGCATCCACTATATAATAAAACACAGTTGTGGGTCGCTTGCTCCAATGTTGGTCCGTCTCTCCGTCACGCAGTTAAGAATTTAATAGGAGAAAATTCATGTACTGAAGAACAAGTTGAGATACCATACAATTTCAGCGCTTGGAGTACCGGTGACAAACATAGCTCTGGATTTCCGGCCTCTGGATTCCGGGATCTGGATCCCCAGCCACTGGATCCCCGCTTTCATTGCTGAATGATATCGACGTAGTTGAATCTTCACGCTGAGCAGACGCCTTTTAATATTGAATTTACATCACATCCAAATTTCGACGCTGGAGGTTCAACAATAAGTTGGTATCCACAATACGGTGAGCCCTGGGCATTTCCAGTGAATTCTTTTGACTGAAGTATATTTTCTTAGTGCAGTGCAACGTTTGCACAATTCCAAGCTGATATTCACTCCTTATCTAGCAGGGGGGATATTTTGCTATCGCAAAACTCATGGTTGTACGGCTTGCGTTTCACTAATGGAAGATCAGACCTGCAGGGATGAGACCTGTAAAACCTACAGTGTACTGGGAACCGGAACAATAAAAAGCTCAATCACAAAATTTTTGCCGTAATTTTTGACGGCTGGGCCCTCTAGTGTGTACATAAAACAGACTATTACAAATCTAGAATTCTAAGGAATTTCTCCGATGTTAATCGAAGCCGCTCACTATTTACTCGTAGACATTGGATAAATGCCTATAATTTTCCGACAGAAAGGCAGTGTGTCAAAGTTGCTTACGCTCGTCATATTTGATCACTTCATCAAACTCACTTCTCCGCCTTCATTTCTTCATATTATTTTAAATCTGCCTGAGATTGATGAAGTGGTCTAATTCTGCATTGTAATCTCATCCACGATTGCTAGTTAAAATAATCAGTGTTGAATAATCTGTGTTATTTTAGTCCTTACAGGTATCTCCTTCGGCCACAGACCAGAGCTGTAAAACGGAAATTTTTCGATCTTAACGACCACTGAGAAACGACTTGCTGAACGAACAGCCGTTGGAAGGTCTTGGCCGGAAACCATAGCAAATATTTAATCAGTTATGAGCGCGTAAAGCTGTTGCAGAAACCCCTGCGGAGTCTACCAGTCTACCTACAGGAGCTTCTGTATAAATCCCTGAAAATTCTACAAAAAAACTGTTGCAGAAGCCCCTGAGGAGTTTACCGGTGTACCAAAAGACTATATAAGGAATTTCCTTAGGATTCTACCACAAACGCTGCTGCAAAATCATCTGAAGAGCTCACCATCTACCAAAAGAAACTGCTATAGGAGTATCTCAGGAGTCTACAAGTCTACCAAAGAAGCTGTAGCAGAATCTCGTGTGAAGTTCACCTGTTTTCACATGTTAGCTGTTACAGAAGCCCGTAAGGTGTCCAGCGGTCTATGAAAAGATTGTTGCAGAAACCCCTAGAGAGTCTACCTGCAGTCTATACCAGTAGAAACTGCCGTGGAAATTTCTTTGGAATCTACTAGTCTGCCAAGAGAAGCTGTGGTGGAAATTCTTTAAAAGTCTCTTAGTCTACTAAAGGTGGCTGTTATGAGCATGCCTGGAGGGTCTGGCAGTATACCAAAAAAAGGTGTGAAAGCCTCACAAGAATCTGCCAGTCTACCGAAAAAATCTGTTACTTTACATAACGTGTCTGCTTTGATACCAACAGTATCAAGACCAGCTGTTGTGAATAGCCCAAGGGTGTCTCCGAGTTCATCAAAAGAAGCATTCGTGGAAATCCCTGAGGTGTATGCCAGGCAGTCAAAACAAGCTATAGTAGAAATCCCTGAGGTGTCTGCCAAACTACGAAAATAGGCTGTTGCGGAAATCCCTGAGCTGTCTTCTAGTCTATAGAAACAAGTTGTAGTAGAAGTCCATGAGCTGTTTTCCAGTCTATCAAAACAAACGGTTGTGGAAATCCCTGAAGTTCCTGTCAATCTGCCAAACCAAGCTGCTGCGGAAGTCTTTGAGCAAGCTCTCCCTGTCTACAGAAGAAGCTGCAGAGGAATCAAGGAGTTTAAAAATTGCTTAGTTTGGCTGGAGGAAAATTTCAAACTCTTCGATGGCGTCTCCAAGGAAGGATAAGCTGGCAATGTCACAAGTAAGGACCCAGGCGATTTTGTCGCGGTACAATTACTGTTCACACCACTACTGGCCTTCCTCGATGACGTCAATACCTCTTCTACAGTGCATTGTTAGCTAATGGTTCCTAGTGGTCGGGTGGTGAGTAGTGATGCTCTACTTGCTCTTTGCCGCAAAGTTGAACGTTGTATTGATTGGCTGGTAAGGAAGTCTACTTAAAGCCCGCTGCACACGAGTGTCGGAACACAAGAACGTTTTTCTCTACCTTTCCGATTATGTTACTGCGGGGTGTCCAATGTTACACAGTCCAAATAACGGCTGAAAATGAGCCTCTACAGCAGTGATTTTAGTGCAGCAAGTGCCACTTGCACAGTTCGCAGTATCTCTTAATCTGAAACAAGTTTCAATTCCAAACAACGTATATTTTAAAGCGAGTTACAACAAGTTAAGGTAAGTTGTAGTCAGTAGTCACAGTCACCGAAACTTTTATTCCAAGAACATGAAATGTCTCTTCTTTCAACTCTCGTGTGCAACGGGCTTTATCTGTGTGGCGATACAGCGCCATTTGCGCTGTTCCTAGTCCACAAGATAAAGACACTGACCCAGCCAAAACAGGGACCTTAGGAGAGAGGGGGCGCCATTGTCAAGGGTCTTCCGTCTCCGTCACCCTATAGTTCAGACAGTCCGTGCTTGACTCCAGCCGTACAGTCTTCTAGTGACGTCATAAAGGGAGGCCAGCAGTGAAGTTTAGGCATGGGACCTACCTCGTGAACAGACCTTGTATCTCGGAGGCCTATAGCCTTTGGTTGATGATATTACGATGTGTATCGTTCATGGTCTAATGAGCATGCAAGGTTTATTTTCATAGGTTTTCCCTTTTTATAGATATGCGAGAAATGTTCAGAATCCTACATAAAACAGTCGACTAAATTACAAAAACTCAGGCGACTTTATACAACAATCGTAACCTCTTCGACAAGTTCGGAGTGGATCTTGATTATTCTAATCACGTAATGTCATACAAATGCGGTGCACAGGCTTGAATAATGCGCTGAGAACTGCACAATAATGCGCCTCCTACTACGACTGTCTAGACTGGAGATCTCGGCAGAGACCTGAACGCCTAGGATGGTAGTATAGTGGAACGTTCCGGGGTGTCCTCCCTGCTAGCCAAATACGTCCATGAGGATCGCACTGTCTCAAGGATGCCATTTAAAAGATGCTGTCGTGGGTGGATCGTCACAGTCTCGATTGTCATCTCATAGTTACATAAGCCCCCCCCCCCCCAAATGGTTTGGGGATGCGTCGCTCATTGTCGCGATGACTTGTGTTCTTTTCCCAAACCAGGAAAGAAAGATAGGCTCGGTGTTCGGCAATGCACCAACTCTAGTTCTGTCACAATTTGCTGGGGATACTGACCTTATACAGTCGAGGGGTTCAGTTGTCACATGAGCCGTCAGTCAATGATGCTATAACTTAGACAACCTGTGGTCAACGGCAGCCGTGCAGTTCTATGGGCCAAAAGGGGATTTTTATTTCCAGCACGAACTAGTGCTTCTACGTTTTTAGTTTGATTGCAAGATCATGGCGACTTTACATATGCTGTCATATAAGACACTATATTCAACACACGGTATAAAGAACATGTACTGCATTCGCACTAGAATTTGCGACTTTATTTGCGCAAAAAGTAATGTACCGACATGATTCTGCAGGTAGAGGCAGTTTCCAAGTTACGAACATCCGACCCACAAACCTTGTAGATACGAACAGCCGCTAACTGTCTGTAACTGTTCGTAAATGCCGCATCACTTTAACTTACTCGCACTATAGTTACATTCTCAGTAACTTATAATCATGTTTTTGTGTTGATTTTCTACCCTGTGATTATTTCTGGCGAGTCTTAGGGAATAGCACTTTCTTATTTAGAGTAGTAATGTCATTTAAGTAACTTCAAATGGCAATTGTAGAATGAAACGTATAATGAGCCAGATTAACGACTCACGAATAATTTAACTTAATTACAGTCTTTCAGTACCTACAGTGTTCGTAAGGTCTGGAATGGTCTGTACATCATTGCTGCAGAAAATAATCTACAGTTATTTCGGAAACATCTATGGCACTATAGCAATGTGTATCTGCATTTTGTAGATGCATAAGCACACATGCAGTTTCAGTAGCGATAGGACTTACGCAATTGCCTGATTTATTAAGTAATAGAAGCAGTTTTTTCTCTTCCAACTAAAAGTAAACAACTACCAGGAGAGAAGTTTTAGGAGAGTATCCGATATCATTCCCTGTCGGTCGTTATAGACATGGGACAAATGCCTTTACTTTGCCTATATATAGGGTGGGAGTTTATACATTTTTCAGCCGTGAGTGGAGGAAGCGTTCATAGTTTAGACACGAGTTCATTCGAAATATTTTCCCCTATAATATTGCTTCCGGTCTTAGAGTTTACAAATAATATTACGCTTACTTTATAGTCCCGATATTAATCGATCACTACAGAAAATAGACTGTCCACTCTGTACACTTCTTATAATGTCGAAGACACACGTGCATTTGCGTGAACAACTGGAACTGAAGATGAGCAACTCACTTGGAATATATTTCAACTCGGTAGCATAGATACGGTGAAATGAACGACATGCGAGCTGCGCTTTCTCAAATCACGTTGTTCCTGCGAACGAATTGTGTGGCCCCGGCTTTATGTGTACTTGCTAGATTTGAAAAAAATTCTCTCTGCCAACCTGATGCGCTTGCACACGCATACATTTGTCTTTCAGGTGAAGGTAAATGTAATTATTCTTCCTTTTCCTGGTGATAATATGAGATTAAAAGCACTAAGTAGGTAAGAAAATGAGAACGGTAAAACGTGGCGGCATAGATATACGACTGTTTTGAGGCCACTCTGCAGAAGTCTGCCCTGGAGTTCCACATATGTTTTCTTTTATAAAAAAAAATTACGAGGGGAAACAGTTACTTTTTACTCGGAAAATTTCACATCAATGCGCGAGATGGCGTTTAGAGACAAGACTCTTTTATGCGCATAGGGATACTGTAAGCGGGGTGGGGTAAGCACACAATGAACAAAAAAGATACTTTTATTAACGTAAACCCTATAACGGATTTAAGAGCTGTCATGGTTCACTAAGTGAGAAAACTGCAATTATAAGGATAATAGAATATGTAGAGCTGCTACATACGGCAGGGACGCGTGTGCTCAAAACAGCTGTTATATGTGACTGAAGCCGTCATATGCGGTATAAGGGCTTCAGTCTCCTATAACGGGCCATTAACGGCTGTTTTGAGCACACGTGTCCACGCCGTTGTAGCAGCTCTACCTATAATAACACTGTGGCGCTAGTCGGTATCAGGTATTATAGAATAACTGCATTATTGTAGTAGCTCTGCCTATAATAAAACTATGGCGCTAGTCAGTATCTGGTATTATAGAAGAACTGCATTATGTTTCCGATTAAGCATCACCGCCTGTGCATATTCGACAGGTCAGCAACAGCAGCATGATGCAGAACGTGGTAACGAAGAGCCACTCCGTCAGCAGCATGGGTCCCGGTGGTAGACGGGACGCTGGTTCAAAAAAGGAAAAACATTCCTCCAGACACCACCACCCCCACCAGCAGCACCAGCAACACACAAGCTCTGTAAGTTTTAGTCTTAGTTTGGTCACGCCGTCTTACCAATTACTACAAAAACTTTTGCCCCTTTGGAAACCATAGTAAAAAAAGATCCTTCTAGTAAAATGATACTCTTCTGAAATAAGGCTAACCTTACTTAGATCACTAACCCAGAATTTACGAAAGCCTAATGTAAACCAGGAGAATATGCAAAAGTGAACTTTTGCAGTGGCAGAGACTGTGTTGCAGGTATATGTCTTTTATACCGTGAGGAAAGTGCTGTTTCTAATTCAGCACGTCATCCCGTGTACCACCGGAACTTACTGCAGTTTCTTGCTGCATATGAGCCAGTCAAGTGGCAGGCATTTCACGTCAATGTACGAGAAGACATTTAGGGACAAGAGTTTTCTCAGTCAATAAGGATAGTGTAAGCGGGGTGGAGTAAGCACATAGAAAACAAAAACGACACTTTTATTAACGTAAAGACTGTTTTTAAGTTAGTTTTTCGACTACGTTCAGTCATTCACTCGTCCGAATGCATTACTGTACTGTAAAAACAGCAGAAAAGTGCACTCTTCCTAAGTGTGTATTATTTATTTTATTCCAATTTCGAAGAAATATCCGTAACTTGCCAAGTGAAAATTGCCGAGGAAACTGACTTGGCTGCTAACATTTTCAACAATTTTCTATGGCGTACACACAGTTGTTAACGTTCGGACGATTGAATAAGTGAACACGTTCAAAAAATAAACGCGTAGACAGACCTTAATTTAATCGAGTTTTCGCGACTGCTCCAGTATGAGAAGGTGGACCTATATAGTTCTATTGCTATCTTTAGCTCTACAAGACATAAACATATAGCGTTTTTTCTGACTTTTCGTTTCCAGTGCGATGTTTGTTTCGTATACTCTCTATGCATTTCAGTTACAGCGTGTAAAAATTAAAGCGAAATAGGTATCTACCATTCCTATTTCTCAAAGTTTTCAAGATTTATGTAGGTAGCTACTTATATGTAATCGCTTACGGTGCTTTGGACTTGAAGACATTTTGTAGATAGGATTCCCATAACGTAGACAGGCATATTGCCTGTTTCGGGAGAAGTCTCAATTTTGAAATGATAAGGTCTACAAGCGCGTTGTTTGTTCTATACATTCATTAAACATCTTCGTTAGGTAACACCATGGATAGAAAATTGTGAAGTTGTGCTGTCGAATACACCGCCAATTAAGTTCAACCACACCTTTCTACCGCTCACTCGATATGGCTTCAGTTACAGTTACAGTTCGCACGGCACATGACGCTATTTACGGTCTGCTTTTCTGAATTTTCCAGTTTCTGGAAATCTCAGTTTCAGGAACTTTCTCTTTCAGGAGTCTGTGTTAGCGAAGTTTTTCCGCTGAATATCTAAGTCTCACTGCAACCGATACGGATGTCACCACAGGCATCTTTCGAAATTAACACGAACCTGACTTATATATAACTACATTTTTAAGAATAATTAGGTATATGAGACTTAAGGTTTTGCGTTGCACGAATACGTAAAAGCAGATGTTTAATATCAGAGCACGGGATGGCGTGCTGTACGCTGCAGGGTAGAAGGTCGAACCGACCGCTTTTTTTGGAGCAATGACGCCACAGAGCTCCACGACCTCTGCCGACCGTAAAGCTCCCATACCGCGACTGGAAGGCGCCTTGATCGAGGACGCTAATCTTCCACCAAGACCGTGATGTTCAACTGCTCGGTTTCAGTGACTATGTCCGTAGTCCAGCCATAAACAATGTTATAACAACAAAATACAATTTTGAGCGTAGTCTTATTGAAAATGACCTCACTTTTGGTCTACAACCTTTCAATCTCTCTCGCTATTCATCAATCACTTTATGCACAACATCAATTGAGCATTTAGCTACTGCAGCAACAAGGGAGCCCTGAAGTGAGTCGAGATTCTGTATGATTTAAAGCGAGCCATGTTCTCTTAATACTGATTACAGTTTGTAATCCAAAGGGTTCAAGTCTGGACTGCCAGACGGCCGATCATAGCTTTGATGACGTCATTAACATTTTGGAGGAGCCACTGCTAGTGTGCTGTGGTCGAATCCTGTTGAAAGCTCTATTCTCTTCCACTGAAGAAAGAACTGATCAAGCCCTTGACCTTATCTTCAAGAACGTCATCAATGTGCACACCCTAAACTGTGGTTTTAACACCTTTTTTAGAAAAAAAAATTTGCAGCTCCGTGACCCCATAATAAGACACTCCCACCAATCCATCGTTTTGGCGCGATGGTAGCCCCATTGAACCCCGTGAATGACTTCAGAAACGTTTTTGGAACTAGGTACATATACCTCATCATTTTCACGGTTGAAGTTCTCTTTTGCATGGAAATTTTCTCATCCATAAAAGGGAAGTTTCTGTGAGCTCCTCCTGCGTACCTGATGATCAACCGTTTGGATCTTTCCATTCTAATTCTTCTTAAAGTTAACAGGTGGACTGAGGATTTTGGATAAGCTCGCATCTTTCGGTCATCTCTGGATCACCTGGACATTGGGTTTGGTGGTTTTTCCATCTCCCTGGCAATGATTTTTGCTTCCTCAGCGGATTCCAGTTGATTTTAGCTCCTACTGCCTTAACCTTCTTAGGAGTCCGCACAGTTCGAGAAGGTCTTTCCGAGGCATGTCATCGGTGGCTTTATGTTCCTCAAACCTTTTATGGTGCGGAACGCCAACATTTTGGTGATACCAAGCGATTTGAAGATGGTACTCTTTTCGTGCCCTGCCAAGTGAGGACCAACAGCAGTAACTCGGTGCTCTGTGCCGCTCCATTCCCTTGCTAAATCTTACTAATAATGAAATTGTTATAGGGAAATATATGGATTTGACCCCAAACTTTGGCCAAATGCCATTTTTTCTTAAAGTTTTTAATTAGTAAAAAGGTAATTGAATATTTTGTTGCAGAATATTAGTCTATACTAAGTAGTAAAACTATCTGGGCATGTGGAAATAGTACATATGACACTAACAAAAGCGGAATAATTCCCATTACATCTATACACAAAGCCTATTTCGTAGACGTTGTTCCCACGCAAGGTTTTTCCTGCGAAAAACCCAAATTTATATGATTTATACTTGAGGGAGAAGTAAGACTTTTAAGATATTGGTAAAATTTACTGGTGAGGTAATTGTCAAATCCATGATTTATAATCAACTTAATATTGCTTTCATGGTCCGCACAACGCCTCCATTTACTCAGAAAATCAGCTTCAAGTCCACAATTTATATTCAACTTAATATTGCTTTCATTGTCAGTACAAAACCTCCATTTACTCGGAAAATCGGCTCCCTGCACCATAGGCTAAAATGATAAGACGCCGCTAGAAGATGCTTCTTCATTCGCGATCGTTCTCTCCAATTTACAAATACTATTTTCAATATCTTTGGTTTTCTACTTCTTGATTTACTACTTTTTGGTACTTACGCTCCTTTTTTATAAAGTAACTTTCCCAAGAAAGTTAATATTTTTTAGGTTAAAGTCATGTGACCTCATAAAATTAAATAAAATTGTGGACTGCTTCATAAATGCGTGCTCCATGACTAAATTTGTTGCATAAATTGATGCTTTGATTAAATTAGTGAAAATATAATGCAAGTTCAGGTCGTGCGGGGCATAGACGTGCGGAAAGAAAGAAAGAAAACTCATGTATTTTCTCATATGCATATGAATGCGTGTTCAACAAATCAAAGCGCTACTCCCTGAGGTTTACAAGCAACATCCTTAAAACTAATACATGGGACAAGATTCACAGTTGACTTAGGGATTTACCCAAGTAGGTAGTCAGTGTTAACCAGTTACAAACTAAAGCAGTAGAACAATTTTTGACAGACACTCATGTTTAATACTTTTTCATCCTTTGTATGATAAAAGGAAATTTCAAAACTTGAAAAATAGACATATCACTGTTTGAAACCTTGACGTAGGTGCGCGTTTATGTGGGGTTATGCGAATAATTGAAATTCGTCATTGCGATTTTGTTCAAAGTTTTTAATCTATCTGTGATGAAAGTAGAGAAAATATAAAACTAAAACTAGATATACTACAGTTTAAAATGCGGTGTGCGTTTTCCAAGGTGTGACATTTAATATCCCCTATGATGTGATACGCATCAAGAAATTTAGAAATAAAATAAAATGGACGTATTACACTTAGAACAAAAGCACTCTGAGAAAAAAGAAATAACATTTGTTTTCTCACATGGATGCTGTGTCCAGTGCTAATTTATGAATAATGCAAAGCACTAACATAAAAGAGAGTTATCATCTTGTTTGTTGAGAGTCACTGGCACAATGTCTACTTATTAATAATGAGATGAAAAGAGAAACTTCGGCTAGGTACTCAGAGTTAAAGCCCAATAGGATTTTTTGGAGCATGAAATGCAGTTTACAGAAAACAATAGGCGAGGGCAAGATGTCGCGACCTAGTAAACACTGCGTTTACAAGGTTTAAAAATAAGGTAAAAAGTGAAGCGTGAAATTTAGAAGATTTTGACCAGTTAACCATTTTTCCACGAGTGAGAGAGTAACGGGTATTTAAGAGAAGAAGTGAAGAAATTAGAGTCCGAAGACATAGTACAGTTAGCATTACAGTGCACATCGCGATGTTAATTGAAGATAGCAAGTGGCTGCCCTTGCCAAAAGTGCAAAAATACAGTCCAGAGCAAAATATTGCGTTTAAAAAAGTACAAATTGAGGTTTCGGTAACGCAACATTTAGTGCAGAGTGAAAACATGGTCAGACCCTAACTATTTTCCCCGAGTAAATAAAAAAAGATACTCGGTAATTCGAGGACTCGTATGTTGTTGATATAACAAGCATCGGCACTCGCATCCAAACAAACACACTACCTGCCGTCGACACACCTCTGGCGTGCTTCGGGGATCGTGTCATAGGAGCTCATGGATGTGTGTTTGTCGCGTATGTTGGTGCGACGTCACGGCCGGTGTGCTTGTTTGATTTTGTGTCTTGTGTACCTGACGATGTACTTAAGCCAGTCTTGTGTTCCTGATGTGCTTAGGCCAGTCTTGTGTTCGTGGTGTTATCATTAGGCCAGTCTTGTGCAACTGATGTTGTGCTTATGCCAGTCTTGTGTACCTGATGTTGTACTTAGGACAGTCTTGTGTACCTGATGTTGTACGTAGGCCAGTCTTGTGTTCCTGATGTTGTACTTACGCCAATCTTGTGCACCTGATGTTATGCTTAGGCCAGTCTTGTGTTCCTGATGTTGTCATTTGGCCAGTCTTGTGTTCCTGATGTTGTACTTACGCCAGTCTTGTGTACCTGTTGTTATACTTAGGTCAGTCTTGTGTTCCTGGTGTCATCATTAGGCCAGTCTTGTGCACCTGATGTTGTCCTTAGCAGGGTTGCAGAGGCGGAGTCAGAGTAGACTAGAGTCGGAGTTTTGAGGGGGAGTCGGAATTTAGAGCTCGACTCCTACTCATGAAAACCACACTTTACGAAATATCTAAGATTTTTAAAAATCCATTCAAAACTTTTGGATTTTAGTTGCAGAAAGAATGACAGATGTTGCAAATGCAAACAAATCTAGTTTTTGACTTACTCCATACGTTTGCCATTGGTAGTGAGTGCATTGTTAGTTGAAGCAAGGTCTTACCTGGTGTTAATTATTTATATTTTATGGACTAACTTGATAATTTCAGATCCCAGATTGTGTAAATAAAAACGAATTACATTGCAAATCCAAACGTAATATTTTCTTAGGCTTAATCACGGCGTATATTTTTGGTTTTCAGTATTTAGTCTGTACGACAGTTTTTCTGGACGTTGATAATTTATGAATTATAAATATATGGAAATGAAAGGTCTTAAATATTGCTAACGATGCCAAATATAATTTCATATATAGAATAAAACACTCCCTGTATCCTAGTACGTGTTTATATGTTGTAGCAAGCAGTTCTACGGAATTAATGGTTATGCGAAATGTACGAGTCAAGATACTGAGTCGAAAAGCTGGATTACCTGGAATTGGATTTGGTCCATGCTACTCCGCAACCCTGGATGCCTTAGGCCAGTCGTGTATACCTGGTGTTTGTGGATCCGTTTTAATATAATTATAAGCGGCATAAATCAAACAATGTCCGTAGAGGCAGAAAATACCTTCAGTAACGAAAGCGTTACTTGTTTATGGTATTTGGAAGTACCGTCAGTATCGGAGAGGTGAAGCCGGCATCCCTGATCTCTGATTCATCACTTTACGACAGGATACAAAAAAGAATTCACCAGCAGCAGCGTCACCTGGGGGTAGGGGAGCCACCGTACAGCGACAGCGATCATGTGTTGCGAACCTTTACAGCTCTCACGTGAGTGCGTCCTTGTAACTTTTTATGTCTTATTCCATGTAGCTGGTAGATTTTCCGTGGATCTTCCGTAGATCTTCCGCAGATCTGCCATAGATCTTCCATTGATCTTCCGTAGATCTTCAGGAACCGAGCACCTGCTGCTGCGGATTACTAATTGTTTCTGCTAACTCTGAATTTTTTCCCATGTACGCAGTAGATTTTTCATAGATCTTCAGGGCACCGCAGAACTCCATCTATTGCAAAGTACTAATTGTTTCAGCTAACTCTGAGGTTTTTCTTTGTGCGTAGTAGATCTGGTTTAGAGAACGGACACAGTCTACTGAAAATTCTAATGTCATTCCTTTAAATTGTGGATTTTTTCGCTTGGACGTAGTATAGATTTTTCATAGTCTTAGAGCATGCGTACTGCTTTCTGAAGCAAGCATTCGTTTTTCCTGGGTGACATTGAAATACTGTTTTTTACGCAGTATGTTATTTTTACTGCGCTTTCTGATAACGAGCAAAGCCTATTGAAATAAAAATAATAATTTCTTTACATGATACTGCTATATTTCTTACTTGTGCATGTATAGCCTACATTACGCACGTTAGTAAGAATTTGTTCCGCTTAACTTGAAAGAAAGACTAATTTTACCCTAATACAAATAAATTAATGCGTAATTCTTTCCTTGCATGCAGTAGAAACGACTTGGAGTTGTAGAGATGTGGTTTTGTATTACTGGCATAAGTTGCATATTGTTGATAACGTTTTCCTATTCTATAATAATATTGGCGATGAGACAAAATGATTGATTCGTTCATGCAGTGACGTGAGTAAATATTGGCACCCGTCAGAGACACGGGAGTCCAAACTTACTCACCGAGACAGTCTGGCAGTAGAGTAACCAATGTAGTTTTGACTTGGTGGTATTAACCTTTAACCAAACATAAAAATACATGTTGCTCTACTGTATACAACAACAATAATAATAACAATACTGATCGTTTATTGTCTCACATACAATGGATATCCCTAATAAAAAGCTTTTCTTTCGTATTAATTCTAATTTTTTAAAGATCTGGTGGGGTAAAAAGTAGGAGAAACTGTCGGTTTTGAGAGTCGATTTGAGAGTCCCACGCCGTACCTCCCCTTGGTCTCTCTATAGCAAAACTATGACAACAGTAATACCGGGAAGCCGCTCCATTGTCGTTATTATACAGGATTCAATTTTATTTTATATTAGAAATATGTATATCTGAAGGCAATATCTCAGTTCTTACACATTTCTTCTATGAGAAACTATGAATTTAGTAGAACGTAATTATGATGCTAGTATTATGCTAAGGACGTTAACTTTTTCAAATTTAAATTGTTTTTCATAAAATGAGCAATGGTTTGATAACGTCTACCCTATGCATTCTGACATATGGCACGTTTCTGTTCTATGTACATGATTTCAGTAGCGGCTCGTGTCCAGTTTTAGGTGGGGCCCGCCGTATATTTTTTGAAGTCATTAGGCGGAAAAGCTGTTTTTTATGCTGAATTCAAGTCTTATCGCATTCAAGACTTGAAATCAGCATAAAAAATAGCTTTTCCACCTAATGGCTTAAAAAAATACGGCGGGCCCCACCTAAAACAGGACACGAGCCGCCACTGCATGAGATATAATGCATACAAAATTATATCAGATTGGTACGAAAGTAATGTCGATTGAAAAATATAAGGCAAAAAATATACATGTGTAAGATGGCGAGGCATAGACTAGGTTCAGGTGTTAATTTGAATAGATTTTGCTGAAACACCTTCATGAAATTCGTCAAGTAAGCCTTTTCTTACGTGTCTATTAGGTGGGACAAATGAGGGGGCAAAGTTTTTTGAAAGTTATGGGCAAACGTTAGATCATCCCGAAGAAAATGAAGCAAATTAAACAGACTTATTTTATATTTGCAAGAAGAGGTTAAAAAATTAAAAAATTCGGTTTGAAAAATTTGTACTGGAAATTGGAGGTAACTTTTGCTCCAGCCTGAGATAATGAATTTATTGACTCAGGATGAACGCGTTAGGAAATTGCTGCAACTGCAGGCAATTTGAGTTTTGGATCCCAAAACTCTATTATAGTGTAATCCATTTCTTTACTAGAAGCTAGTTATATAAGTGTTTCATTGTCAAAGTTTAGATGCTGGTAATTAATGTATTTATTTTGTATCAGGAAACCAAGAACGTTCGTATAAGATTGGGTATAGCGAATTGTATTATAGAAAAATGCAAGACATTCCCGAGTTATCTGCTATTTGCTATAAACTAAGACTGACCGCCCTCAAAAATGACGGCACGGAGCAATCTACCAGCGGCACCTCTTCATCATTCATGCCTGTGATCATTTTCAACTATAATAATACACAGTTTGTTGTTTGCTGAGTTAGTTGATTATAGTCTCTCTGTCCTGGTCTGAAGGATTAGGTTGGTGAAAATTCATCTGTTGGTTAGTGGTTACCAAGGGGAAGAGAAGGAGGGAAATTTTAGCCTCAGATAATGAAGAGCAAGTATGTTCTGTGAATATGCCCGAGTTATAAGTACTTCTTTTTTATCCATTCTCCTCACTCTTGTTTCTTCGATTCAAGTGTCTTCAGAAGAGACGATGCAGTCCCCGCACAGTAGGGTTCAAAATTAAACTTCAGGATTTCGCAACTTTGTTGCACTGAGGGCACATTCGGTTGAGCGCTGCAGTTAGGCCTGCTAGACTTGAGTTATTCGAAACTTCAGGGAGGTGCGCTGGCTTCGGTAAGTTGAAATCAGTTTCAGATGTTGTCCCTTTATACTGAATTGCCTTCGAGACTTCCAGAAAGTTTATCTTACTCCTTAAAATGGAGTTTTTCAGCGGGCTTACCGCACTCGCGTCGCTGCTCTCACTTGCGACAAGGGCTGCCGAGTCCCGAATCGGAAATGGGCCAGTGTCGGAGAATTTGAGGTTGAGTCGGAGTCGGAGTCAGAACCTCACTCGTTCCAGAGTCGGAGTCGGAATTTAGAGTCCAACTCCTACTGCAAAAGCTCACGTTTTAAAATATTTAAAAATTGAGTCTGAATTTTTGTTTTGGGTTGTTTAAATAGCGCAAGACATCGCAAGTGTTAACAAATATTGTTTTTGGCTTAACCCAAGCGTTCGCTACAGTCAGCGAATGTTTAGTTAGTCCAAGTAGAGCCTTGCCTGATGCTAATTATTTATATGTTATCAACTAACTTCATTATTTCAAATCCAAGATGGGGCAAATTGATAGAATTATGCTGAAAATACCGACATCGTTTTTTCTTAAGAGTAATGATGGTGTATATTTTCATATTCCGTACGTACCCTGTATGAATAGAGCTAGTTTTTCTATTCTACGATGACAATTATTATTAATAAGTTATATATGTATATATGAAAATTTAATATTCCTAATGGTACTAGTGATGCCAAAACCCCTGTAAATGTGGAAAAATACCTTCTGTCTCAGACTAATGAAAACTGCTTTCCTTCGTGTGTGCTCTCTGTAGCTTAATATGTGTGTATATCTTGGTAAAAAGTAGTTTTACAATATTAATGGCTCTGCAAAATGCTAATTGTATCAAGGAGTCGAAATCGGAAAAACTAGAGGACCGAAAGTCGGAGTCGGAATCAGATTTTATCCATCCGACTCTATACTCTACTTGCAGCGCAGTTCAAAGTTTCAGCTAAGTCAAGTCTCGAAAACTTATTTCTTCTCCCAATTGAACGTGATTTTGCAATCTCTGTACCATATGTGATTAAATCCCTGCCTTTTTCGGAAGTTTTTTAATTTACTAGAGTGCCCGTGCTGTCAAAATCACAGCGATGAATTTGAAACGACCCGTCTTCCTTCAATATGCCTTTGTCACTGATATTTTTCTCAAGGATACGCTACAATAGCCATCTCAAATTATAAAAAGAGATAGGGTAATTACCCCATTGCCGTACTAACCGTATTTCCGAACAAACAGCTGTTATTTATTACACAAACCTTTCAAATCATAGCTGTTTGTTTGGAAATAGGATTAGTTCGGCAATTGGGTAATTACCCTATGTGCTTTCTCTTAATTCTTTCAAATCATGTAAGAAGCACAATCGTCTCCCATTAGAGATCACATGGGGAAAAATCTTACATTAGAGAGCAGCAAAGCCTCAGTGAATTTAAATGAATTACCTGCCACGTATCCATGATACCGAACTTGCCTTCAGTACATCGAAGATATTGAGTTGAAGCGAAATCCGCTTCGTCAAAAGGAAGACAGCTAGCTGATAGAAAATTAGTAATGTCTACTGGACGTGAAAAATCATCGCCTCGTCCTCCCTTCGTTGATTAGTTTCAGAATTTGTACGTTATATACTGAGAAAAATATATTATTCAATGTATGTAAAAAGTTATAAAATGAGACCTCATGGCCGCGCTAAGAGAAGCTGTAATATCTCTATTTTTTCGATTCCAAAAGTGTTTCAAGCAAGAAGTACATTGAGGAAAAGGAATGAGGAGCCAACTTTCGCCATCTTCTGCAACCTGGTCACCGATCTCCATGAAAACGCAACCTAGTTAGAAAATCTGCGACCTGGCCTATTTTTCACCTATCTGTTTCTTTAAGAGCGTGACCCGAAACATACAAATACATACATATATAAACAAATAAACACACGACGGTGTTTATTATATTGTGTGTTGATTACCTTATGGTTTGGCAGCCAGAAGAATAGGGCTAACGCTCATTATATGTATGTAGCCACTATGTATTATGTATAAGAAGGATGCATGGCACCCACTACTAGTGCAGTTTGATCTGTCTGTCATATTAACAGCTAGATCTCTCTGGGAGCGCGTAATTCCGCCAAGCTAGTCATCGCTGATAAAAATTCATATGGCTTATGAAACTATGATTTCCTTTTTATGAGCACCAAATCTGGTCATTTGTGCCTTTTTGCAGTAATAACAGCTTTTGTAATTTTCTTTGAAATCCGTACCTAACTTTTCGAGTTACGTTGCTGATGAACATTCTGACAAACATTAGTTAAACATGCAAACAGATCAATTGATCGTCACCAAAATTGATCATTTATGTTTTAACATTTATAACTATTCCTGTATATTTCATACAGATCTGTTCGTAACATATTGAGTTGTCTTACTAATAAATAATACAACAAACACAGAGACAGACAAACGAACCAACAAAGAGATCATCACGAAAATTTGGTCATTGACTCTTTCCGATATACCTAACAACTCATGTAAATTTCATAAAGATCCGGCCACAATATTTTGAATTGTGGAACTAAAAAAACGGTAAACAAGCAAACGGTTGAACGGGTCTTCACTAAAAGTTAATCATCTATTACTCTTAATACGCCCAACAATCCCTGTAAATTTCATGAAAGTCTGTCAATATCTCTTTGTGTTATCTTTGTGACATATAAACGCACTAACAGACAGACAAATTCGTCAAAATTACAGCCTCGTAGGCGGAGATAATGATCAGCGCTGCCATTGCCACGCAGTCGTTTATTCCATAGACACTCGAGCTGCCATAAAAGCAGGCTATGTCTACTTACAATAAAATTTGCTAAGAAGGGTGTAAGAAAACTATGATTTACTGATTTTATTTACTACCTCCGCCAAAGAGGTTATGTTTTTGTCGTGTTTGTCTGCCTGTCTTTCCATTTGTCTGTCTTTCTGTTTGTCTGTCACCAAGATTACTCAAAAAGTATTGAACCGATCTTTACGAAATTTACAGGGATTGGCAGGCACGTTAACAGCAACTGATGATTAACTTTTGGTGAAAATCGGTTAAGCTGTGTGTTTGTTTGTTTGTTTGTTTGTCTGTCGGTCTATGTTTTCTTACCGCCATAACTCGAAAAGTAATGTACTGACTTTCATGAAATTTATATGAGTTGTTCTAGGTATAATGCGAAGGGTAAATGACCAAATTTTTCAAGTGATCTGTTTGTTCGTTCGATTGTTACTGTTTTTTATGTTATGCTTGTTACCATGATAACTAAAAAATTATGCGTGGATCTTTATGAAATTTATAGGAATTGTTAGTAATATTAGAAGACATAGATGATTAAATTTTGGTGATAATCGGTGGCTCTGTTTGTGTGCTTGATTTATTTTTGTCATAATGTTTGTTAACAGCATAACTCAAAAAGTTATGAACGGATCTTCATGAAAATTATAAAAGTTGTTAATACAATTAAAAGACACAAATGATTAGATATTGGTGCTGATAGAACGGAAATCATGGTTTCAGAAGCATTTTGAATTTTCCGTTACCGTTGCCTTGCTTGGTGGAGGTACGCGCTCTCAGAGTGCTCTCTAGTTTAATTTATACCTCCTGTTACAGGCGTATCCTGGATACGAAGGAGAAAAGTGAAGAGGTGGAGCTGCTTCTTTGAAATTTGTGTTAAGCAAATGAACGTCAGGTCTTCTGGGCCAAAGATAGGGGTGAATACGATACATTAAAAATAACCTTACATTGATTTCGAAGATTTTTGGGCACCAAGGCTAAGTCATTTTAAGGGAATACATTTAAATTGAAAGTTTCTGAGTTTACTACAGTAGGCTTTCAAACCTATTCCTCCAGCATAACTGCATATAACGGGTGGTGCTTAAGTTGTACCCCTTTTAGAAAGCTATTTGTTAGAATAGATACAGTATTTAGATAAACTTTAGGGTTTTTTCTATTGTTTACTTTGGTCTTTATTACAGTGGTTTGATCGTTCACCGGACAGAAACACGTGGGAAGGCTCAAGTGAAGCCGTGTCAGTATGAGCAAGTAATTTTCACGTGCAGAAAAAGAAACTGCAAAGTTAACGGGGCGGTGGCGGTCGTGCGGAAACAAGAAAGCGGCTTTTTACGGGACCGCATCGCAGTCTCGAGATCTATTTTTTTGGGAGGCCTCCAGCATGAGCTGCGACATGGGGAGTTACATGTAGCGAAGATGTGCTGGTCGTGGGAACATGGGAGGGGTTTTGCCAGCACTGTACGAGGCCGTGACAGCAGTTCATACCTGCTAGTGTAACAGAGTAATGAATTCTAAAATTAAATTATTTTAATTTTTTAGTTAATGTTCGTAAACTTAATATAGTCCATGATTCAATATTTTTCTATTGAAGGCGACGGCCCATCTCTGTTTCTGAAGGTACATTTTTCGAAGACAGTGAACTTCCCAGTGCTATTTCTAACTAGTCTTGAACTTAAAATTTCTAACTACTCGTGTCATGAGAGTAGCTGAGCGAGAAGCTCGCACTGAGAGCCAGTTTGGTAATCCCTCGCACTTTCCCTGACCTTCCACCGTCCGGGGGGGGGGGGACATTTGCACCGTTGCTGCTCACGGCAGACACCCGTCGTGAGAACAGAGATGGGCTGCATTGCAACAGATGGCGGTTTAACATTTTTTTATGTCATACGTTTAAGATATACTGATCCCTGTTCTACAAGAACAGGATATGGGCAAAACTGCAAAGCAGATGGTCAGTCACTGTTCTCTTGACAACCAGCCTTAATGAGTATTTATTTTATTTTTAATTTGTCTTCCCTAAATTAAACCCTTAATTGCATACCGTGTCTATCCATATACGGCGCGTATTAAAGAGTGTTATTTTTACGGCAGTGTTAAAATCAAAACATGCATTAAAGGCTTAAACTGAACCAAATCTCGTTCCCTAAATAACTTTTTCAAATAGTTTCCAGTCCGGCATAAACACCCAACAAACACTAGACAACTGGTGGACGATTCACTCGGGTTGGTCCCCTAACGGGTTAAGCCAGTTCGAGATTAGGATTGAGAGTGGCCAGATCGTGAGCCAGGGGAGGCGCCCCATTATAGCTGTACTCGGCTGCAGCCGAGGCGGCGCAGGCAGGCCACCAAGAGAAAGTCATCTAATGCGTGGCCGCCGCTACCGCAACTTTCCACAATAAAAAGCACCACTTGCAGTGTGCTCGTACTCTCGGTCGCGTACCAGATTGGTGATTTTCGTACTAGAATGAAAGTTTTTGTACTGATTTGAAGCGAGTTCACAGGTGCTGAGCATGAAAATGGAAGCTTGCAGAGCAATGGGAAAACAATTGTGGAGTGTGAGAATGGTACAATTTGCACTAGTGAGGAACACAATAGTCAAATAATCACGATTATAGTTAAAACATTGTTCGTCCGATCCATACGGTACGTATGACCTGAAATATCTGCGATTGCGATAATTACTCGGAGAGCAAGCGAAAACGATAGAGCGATCACAGTATACCCACCTTACTGAAAGTGTTTTTAGCTATGAGACAAACAATGCGATCATCTCCTAGGTTTTTCCTAGACTTGATATACGTGCATGATTGCCGATGATGTCTTCCAGAGACTGCATTTCTAGTACGTAGAGACGGCCCGCTGCCAGTACAATTGTACCAGATTTCCCACGAGGGCCGCAGTAAGGCAGTATGCCGTTTGGCGTGCAGGAAAGTGGTGGTACTGTGGTCTCTCCTCGCATTATATTTATTGAATTAATTTATTTCGAACACTGGATTCCATCGTATCCCCCATTATCATCGAAACGAACCCATCCCGGTAAGTTTCACCCTTCCAGTTTCTTCGAAATGAACTGATTATCTTGTCCTCTAAACCTCTGTTATTTTGTTATATTATAAACTGCCATCATGAATATTATAATGATATCCGAAAAGGAATTTAGGCAGATCTATTTGTCGCGTAATAAGCAAGTTATGTTAAATAAGTTGGGTGTCGGTGGATGTGTTACGTATTGCGGAAAATGTCGGCACTCCTTCGAGAAAGTTGGTTTTCCGGGACCTCCTTCTCTCTCTTTCTCCTTCAGGTCGCGCTGAAGCCACGCGCCAGTGATTGTGATTTCGAATAATCGTGTCCACGTGTTGCTTCTGTCTGTTCACGCCTTTTTATGCCAGTTTGCATGTTAGTCTTATTTCCTAAGTTCATCCTTCACAACGTTCAAATGCATTGTTGTGTCTGTTTTATTCAGTGCAAAAGTGTACAGCTTTATGAACTCTATTTCACATCTAATTTGAAGAGAAATCGAAGCTTTATTATTTAGTGACCTGACTCGACGACCAACATTTTGAAAAATCTTCAAATGTACGCAAAATACTAAAGTAAGAAACGGCCCTTTCAACTTGCGCTCGTTAATATGTCAAGAACCTCTCTCATATCATCTTATTCTCGGGATTTTATCTGTTCTTTACCATTTTTTTCCACATTTGCTTTCTTTTTTTTTCTATCTTTTGGTGAGGCTACGACCGTGCCTCAGGGTGTAGAAATGAATGTATCAAGTTGGTTACCATTTTATATCATATTAAAGCAAAACACTAAAACAACGCTGATGTTTGTTTATCCGTATAGGTATGCATATATTTTCGTCTTCGGTGCTCCTTCCTTTTTCGAATACGAAAAGAAGGAATTGTATAGTCACCAACACTGTAGGAACAAAACGCGTCTTGTGCTGATTATTATTGCATAGGTTCACACGACCGTCAGATGAATGTATGTTTTGTTGCGCCTATGTGAACACAATTGCATTTGTAATTACAAAAAAAGTTGTTGAAATGTTGCCAGATTACTGAGGAAGTGACGGCATCATTATTAACGTTACGGATATCGCTTTAAATTTGGAGAAAGCTGAAACTGAGAAAAGTCTGTATCTTTCTGCTATACCATAAGACTGGTTCGATTCTGCACCGACGTTAAGCTATGTAAAAATCACTTTATTTAGAAACCTAATTTTTGCGAAACGGGACTCTTGAGGCCCAGTGGTCCTTAACAAAGAATTAAAAAAGTAGCTAACTTATCGAAAAAATAGAGTTAGCCGTAAGGGATGCCATATTATGTGCATGGTAGTCAGAAACAACGGTACGAAATTTGCATGTATACCGTATAGGTACTTCATCTGCAGGGCTATACGACTCGGACGTGTTTTGGGGTTCAAGGAGTCGGAGCAGACCCTGGGTAGAGCCAGGAGTCAGAGTGACACTTCGTCCTCTGACTCCAGATCCTCGGCATCTAGAGCAACTTTACTCAAGTTCAGTTTTGCCTATGACTCTGCTAGAACTTTACAAGGATAGATATTTTGAACATCATTTAGTAACGTACGGTACGTGGCGCAATTGTATGCTATACGGTAACTACATTGCTACATACCGTACCGTTTGTGACACAATATTGGGGTATGTACGGAAGGCGCCATGCAAGGTTGCGGGTAAGGTGACTTTAGTCCGACGCCACTAACTCCGATTCCTTAGATGCCACAAAATACTGGATTCCCACTGATTCCCAACGATGGACTCTTAACTGTTCCTTAAGAAAATAGGCACTGTTTTATAAACTGTGATTCCTGGTACTATCCAGTTAATGATTATGGCTCCGACTCCTGGCCAACCAATTCTTGCCAACTCCGACTCACCAACCGCAGTGTGACGCAAAGGTGCCGTTACGGTTGACAGTGCGCCACCGACCGCTTCCGCATCATGAGGTGCATCGTTGTTAGAGAAAACGGTCACGCTTCAATGCATCACACGCAGGCGAGTCTTAACGGCTCTGACCCAATTTCACTGCACCCGTTAACACCTAACGTGCTAATTTGGCTGTTTCGGCGTCTATAATCTCAAGAGTTTGCTCGTGTTGTGGCACACTTCGAATTAGGGTACGTCCACTAGCAACATATTTTTTTTACATGTTTGTCAAGCTTTCTTTAAAGTATGAGCGATTTATTCGTAACGTACGTTTCAACTTTCAATGTGCGGTGTGTTTTCAATGATTGAAATAAATTTTCGATCCTTTTTAATGCGCAGTGATAAACATTTTATATCCTATTAGCCTAGGTACTTGAGATGATGTTCGGTACACAAATTCTCAACTTTTTCTTTATACGGTACCAAAAACCCCCTCGGCTCGAGGTCAGAATAAAACTGCGCCGCTAAACTTAGTTTCTTTGACCTGCGGAAAATTTTGCTGTGCAGAACTTACAGTCTGGCAGATATGATGCCAGTAATATTTGCAGCATACCTTCCTCCAACATAACTGTCAACAATGAAAGTTTTTTTTCCGCAGAAAGGACGTTAGGGCTGTAAAACGTAAATTGTTCAATTTATGACATTAAGAACATAAATTTACCCTGTACGGTTGATAATCCCTACTTTGGCTATCCTGAGTATATATGTGCGCTCCATTCGCTCATTTCAATCTATCTAGATAATCTAATCCGATAAGCTTTAAATAAACGTCAATCTTAAGCGCTGGTTTCGCCAAATTAAGTCGTGTTACATTCGTTGACCGTAAACCGATTACGTTTGAAAAAAACCGACGCGTATAGGATTGAGTTTTGGTCGTCTGAGTGGTAATCGGTTTGCCATTATATATCGCCTGAAACTCAACCCCTAGGTGTTTAGTTGAAAACCCTCAACGACGTTCCAGCCCAGATAATCCTGAACAAGGTCGATTATCTCCAAATCAGTGTGAGAATCGGATGGGCCTGTGATACCTTCAGTGTATTGTGGATTGCGGGACAAACTCCACAGAAGGGGTGATGTTGATGCTGGCTCTTCTATCGCTTTATTATAGCGAGCAGGTGCTCGCTGCGCGACCGCTCGCGCAACTTCTGAACGGCCGTTCAACTCGCTCGTCATGCAACGCAAGTATTCCAGGGGTATCTTCTCTACCGATTTTCACTGTGCATATTGGGTAGACCGTGCAAGCTGAATGTCCCTTCATAAGTTGACCGTGTGATTGCATAGTGTAGCTCCATCCTCATGGGAATGAAGTCTTTTGATCTCAGTATATCCTGTTTTTTACTTATTTTTATTTATTTATTTATTTATTTATGTATCTTTTTTTCGCTCACCGGCACTGAGCGGCCGCTATAACACTGCTGTTGCACCGGTAACCCTGGGGTTGCGATTGCAACAGGCCTCTTGGAAGTTCGTTCACACGTTAGTCTTTTGCCCTAAGTTCACCCGTCACGATGTTCGAATGCATTGCTGTGTCCGTTTAAACAGCAGGCAAATGCTGAACATCTTCCTCTGCATTGAGTACTATCCGAAACTTCAACGCGTGACACGTGCTAAACAAACTGCCTGTACATTTAATTGTGTGTTTGTAAGAATATTCAAAACTTTGGGACGTTTAGACGAATGAACGTGTGGCAAAGGACTACCGTCTGCACCGGTCTTGACTGCTACATTTAGTAACGGTTCCTGTGCCTCGTACGACAGACACACTGTGCGTGGAGCGTCATGTAGCACGCAGCGCGTATCCTGGATACGGGGGGTGCAATAGCAACAGGCGTCTCTGTTACACGCCTGACACCACTGCTGTAATTTGAGCGGCAGAGTGGCAATCATTGGTGACGCTAGCGTGGAATTGTGATTTGGAGCAGGTATAGGAAACGGAATCTTCTGCAATCGTCGCTTCTCTTTTGTAACGATCTTGTGGTTGTTCTCACTCCAGGGTTCTACTCAAGCTCATGCATTTACAGTGTCCCGTACCTGTTGTTGTTGCAGGTGTTATCGAAGTCGCACCTTTCGTTATTTTGTTAATTAATTTTAGCCCGTAGAATCAAAGCGCTCTAGTTGTGCGGGAGGAAATATGACCCTTCCAGTTTATTTTATCGGTCAATACAATCGGCGTAGCTACTGATACTATAGGTACGGTACTTCTTTTCTGCGAAAGCGACCCTTCCAGATTTTTTAGTATTATTATTATTTTTTCCTTGCCATTAGCTATAGGTAAGAACAAGTACGCTACCGTACCCCTTAGGTAAAGCAATCACTCGGCCAGCTTGTATCTTTTTGTTTTGTTCCCCATGTAATCTAGGTAGCCATTATCTCAAAAGGTTGCTCGTATTGTGGCACACTTCGAATTAGGCTATAGAGGGAACAGAGAATCGGTCGCGTTTTTTTATGTAGTGCCCTGCTTTTCTAGATGGCTGTCGTTGCTGTTTCCTCGTCTACTGTTGTTTTACCGCCAAATTAATGGATAATTATGGCTTATTTCCAGGGCCGAAGTCATTCTGGTACAATGCCTGCCGCCACAGCCTACCCGCGTACTAAACCAGCAATGCAGCTCTACCGACCGCCAAGTAAGTGACCATTGTACCTACAACTAGTGGCTGGTACAACAGTACCGCATCAGTGATGTACAGTAGTACGTTTCGTGTTTCAAAGTGCGATGTAGGCTATAGGTATAGGTATATTATCTTAGCCTGTGGATGTTTTGCCCAACATTTTTGGCCATGCAGCTAACCCTGCAGAATGTGTGATGGTGCCGCATTAAGTTGATGCTAACATGCAACAAAAGTGCGATTGGTAGTAAGGCAGTTGAAATTACATCCCCTGATAAGGGTCGCATGTGATGAAATGTCCACCAAATGTAGGCAGCATAATTAGGTACAGGTGTGGGTCAATATAGCTATAGGCCGTTTTTGTTTGATGTAGTTTCGTTACTTAGTTTAATTATTTTAGAGCTAGGTTCTCGATATACGTAGCTAAGTGTGTCCTCTCGATTCTTAGCTGGAAGTAAGAATTTTTAATTCAATTAGTGGAGCTGCATTGAACAAGTACCGGTAGCGTCACTATTAATATTTTTGTTAACCGTGACATATCTCACGAATATGAACCCTTCTGCGCGTAGTGCACCATAGGCAATACGCACCTGGTCGTGTGATTTTGACATGAAGGACGCGACTAAGTTATGCATTAAAAAGTTAATTACTTAGTCGAATTAATCCTGCCTCTCCCAAAACCGACTGTTCGGTCGCGTTTCCGAGAGTAGTCCTACCTATATCCATATTTTCCTACCGAGTGCTTGTGATATATGTATTGCTATCAAAATTTACATGTAATGCACTAGGTAATGCGTCAGTAAGTTAATACTGTGAGGGCTTAATAAAATGTTACGTATCGTTTTGCTTGCAGCGCTACGAGTCTCCGACGATTTCTCGATGAGTAACGGCAGTTATTCTTACGATGCCGCCAACGGCACCGACTCCTCTTCTTTGTGTTCCTCCAAGCCAGGCCTGAACATCAACGCCAAAGAGTTCGTGAGTCTGTCCCAGGCCGCCAGCTCTACAGCCGTCACAGGTCACACGAGTGCCACCTCGTCCCCTGCTCTCAAGCACAGCAAGAGTTCGTCCCACGTGCTGACCTCCTGTGGTGGCCAGGTAATGACGACTCGCCAGAACGGCGCGGCGAACCTGCACCACTCCAAGTCGGGGGTGGTCGTCGGCAGCGCCAAAGGAACCAAAGACAGTCGGGCGAATGGCGCATCGCCTCCCCTGCGAGTGCACTTCACGGACGACGCGATCGTATACGACCCTGGCAATAAGGTGGGCGTTCTCTTTGGCGATTTTGTAGAACAATGATTCAGTAAATCAAGAGTCGTCCCTGTAAATTTGTCTGTAAAATGAGTGTAGTTTAGAGACAATGCGATTGTATACGACCCTGGCAATAAGGTGGGAGTTCTCTTTGGCGATTTTGTAGAACAATGATTCAGTAAATCAAGTGTCGTCCCTGTAAATTTGTCTGTAAACGACCCTGGTAGTATGGTAGGATAATTATGAGGCTCCTTCGTGTCGCGTTTGGTCTGCTGGTTGTCCCGACGGTGTGCGTCTGGTACAAGACTGCAGTTGCATACTATAAGATGCTGACGTGGTCAAGAAGCATGTGTTTTTTGTGTGGTGTTTATCATAGCGAAACAAAAATATCAAGCTACGAATTGGCCAACAAATAGCATGTGTCTCAGCCTGATCCAATATACTGTACGATAGATTGGTTGTAAATTTTGTCTGGGAAGTGCCCTAAGCGTGACTGATGAACTTTCTGCAAAATAAAAAACAGAATACGAGCCATCTGTCTTTATTTCACAATATTTGATGTATATTCATATTGGACATTATTTTCCGTAGTATCAAGTGATAGCAGAATAGAGTTTCTTTCAGCGAAACCCCCGTTTCCTACTCTTATCGGCGTGCTGGTAATTATTGATAATACAGTACTCAGCTGGAGCATTACGATTCAGTGAGAATGGTATTCGCTGTAGGAAAAAGTACAATCTACAGTCCATGCTGCCACTTGAAGGTACTCTTGAGTTTTCACGCTTTCAAATTGTGCAGCTTTCAAGATTTTGGCAAGGAAACGGACCCAGTACCGTTCAGCAGATAATTTACACCTATCTAATCTTTCACATAGGGACGGGGATACTGATCAACCAATCAAACGAGCAAACACCCGGCAAACTGCATTATTACATTGTGGGATGTTCAATTTTCATTATTGAAATTTTCCAGGCCGGGATGACGCCCAACTCACCGCAGTCCCAGTACCTGCTCACCACCGTGCCTCTTTCAATTAAGCGGTCCAAGTCCCTGGGATCTGCAGCAGATCTCCAGCGAATTGCTAACCACCACGACGGGGAGGACTCCCCTAACATCCCTGACCACGCCAACACTGCTATCAAGGATCTGGCGCCCTTCCCTGAGGAGGTCCTCAAGAAGCTGCAGTTGGTAAGAGACCACGTCTTCAACTGGTCTGAATCAGTGGTTTCTGCTTAGACTTATGTCCTGAAGCAGCTACTATGGTAGGCAACCTCGTCCTGAAGCAGCTACTATGGTAGGCAACCTCGTCCTGAAGCAGCTACTATGGTAGGCAACCTCGTCTTTTCCTAATTAGAATAACTGGGTCTTTGACTGGAATTATTTCCTCCATCAGCAACTGTTGATAAGCAACCTTTTCCCTAAGTGCTTGGAAGAATTGATTGCTGCCTAGAAGTGTGTCCCCAAGAAGCTTCAATTGGCAAGCTACCTTCTCTTTTACCGCGATCTAGAAATGTGATCTCCTTCGTAAAGCATATGCTCGAGAAGCTCTAATTTATAACTTTTTCTGTATGGGTCAGCGTAGGAAATTGGTTTGCTCCTAGAACTATGTATATCTTCAAGATTCTCCACGTTGGTAAGCAGCCTTCTATTTTGCTAGTACTGGAACGAATATAGTTAAATTGTAGAAGAATATCCTCGTGATTCTTCAGTTCGTAATGGACCCTGTTTTATCTTCCTTCAAATGAACTAGTTCCGAATCAATTTATATTGCTAGACTTGGTTTCTTCATACGAGTTTTGCAAAACCACTTCACAAGCATTCTTCACAGAGCAGATGTTTCTGAGCGACCTTGGGTTTTTTGCAGGTATTCATAATTTTCTTGATTCTGTGAGAACGTCCTCAGCGGACGTCCGTTGAATTTTATTGTTCTTCGGAAAGTCACTTAATGTAGGAACTCAATCCTAATTTCGGTAAAGTATTGGAATACATGCACGTTATACGCATCAAATGTTGCAGTGTTTCTGTGACTGTGGATCTTCATAATGTCTAGTTGCAAACTTTCAGCCAAAATCATTCATGTTTGCGAACGAAAACGTATAGGACGAGTCATTTTTATTACATTGACGAACCCCTTGAACCACATCGGTTACCTTAACCTTCCACTCTTACTTAAATCTGATCAGATTTTCTCGTCTAATTTTCTTGCTTTGCCCACCAGGTACTGCAACAGCCAGACACGAGTGGGTCGAGGGCACACATGGAGGTGGTGCGGCAGCTGTTCAACAAACTCGTCCTGGGCACACGCTACGCTGAACCTGCTGCCCGCTACTGCATAGCTGTTATTGAGGTGGACTGGTGCTTCTCGTTATTCTGGATTGTTCTCTTATGCAAATATGGAACCTTGATTGATTATCTAATCAGCGAGACTATAGCTCACCCAGAAATCAGTCTGGGCTTTCGATTCCCTAGTTTTTATCGAGTTTCAGACAGGGTTATAGCGTCGGAGACGAGCTTTATTGAAACCAGGAGTCGGAAATAAAACTGGTTCATGCCGGGAGTCGGAGTCGAAATTTCTGCATCCGACGCCGCAATTCTTGTATTAGGTGGTAATCCTCTTCCTATTATGCGAGAGACGGCCGAAACTCAATCCTGCTGAGCAGTCTCAATTCGGTTTGCCCTTATAGCTAAAGTTGCTTCAAAGTAGCGAAGCCGAAGCTTAGAGCTGCTGAAGTTTCAGACAAGTTGAGGTTATAACCCCTTGCATCGTTCATAGAGGCCATCTCTAAACAATGATATTCCTAAGACAAAATAATATTATGGTTGGTCGCTGTAGGTCTAATCCAAATCGAATTAGTGTATCTCACTGCCAGTTGGCTAATGGATGACACCCTAAAGACGAGTGCACACGACTGTCAAATGAACATGCTGTGTCAACTCGGCGTCATTGTGTTTTGTGTTTCTAAACACAACCGCATGTGTGCCTTAGTAAACATTTTATTTTGTACTAAGCTGTTACCTAGCCATTTCTCCTTTGAATTTAAAAAATGTCACTAGAAAAGCTTCGGATGTCTCTTCAAAGCTGGAGTAAATTACAACGCTGAAATCTGATTATTTTTCCACTTTTTAAGCGGTCTCATCAACGTAATCAAACGCTGTCAACTATAAACGTAGAACAAATGACTCACGTCTGAACCGGAATTCATATACAGTATATATATGTTCTAACTTCTACAGAGAGAGCTTAACGGCGAGACCTTCCTGGAGACGTTGCTCAACACCTGCCAGGAGTACTACCAGGAGCGGGACTCCCTGCTGCGGGCAGCTGCTGTAGGAAATCCAGGGGTCCCCGCCCCTACGCGCTGGCTCTCCTACATGACCTTCCTGCATGAAATGTACACGCAGGTGGGTGTAGTGTGGCTACGTGATAGATATTACGTACCTCTAGGACACGTTGAATGCAGGTAGCTAGTCCTCGAAATTGGTCCTACTTGTTTGAAGGTGAAGTCAACTCCCCCGCTTACACAGTTCATGTACGGAAGATAGTTGTGTCAGATTTGAGTGTTAGCACCAAGCCCTTGAATTTTCAGAACTGTGACGTCACAATTGCGTCACGCCACTGTTGCGACGAGGAATCTTTGGTATTTCCACAGTGGCGTGACGTAATTTTGACGTCACAATTCTGAAGATATCAAAAGCTTAGCGCATTCATTCAGTTCTGACGTATCTACCATTGTAAGTGGACTGTGACCGCATACCACCAACTGGGAAACCCACACTCACTTATTCAAACTGTAGATATAAGCCAGAGGGCCCCGGATAAGTGCACGGCTGCAGTCGACGGAAAATTGTCAGGAGCCTTGGTGTCAGAAACGGAAGGCTTAGACTACAAAAACCGAGCACCACTAGAATTCGCCTGCCTTGTCAGCGACTCGAACTCGTCCCTTCTGCGACTGTGAATAAACGCACTAACCTTCTGCTGCTGCCGTACATATCGTTTTGTTATTTACTCTCAAAGTTTTTACTTCTAGGTACTCCATGTATGGAATGGTGGTGCAAATATCACGTACATGGAAATTTAAATTTTGAACCTCACAACAAGTAGGCCTTATCACTGATCACTGTTATTTTTTCGGAAGCTGATGTCGGCAGTATAAAGGGTAATTAAACTGTAAATGAAGTAGCCTATGTACTGTAGGTATACAAAGGTGAGAAACAAGGCGGTCGTTTCCTCGATAACTGTTAACGCGTTTAATTTGGCTTGGAATTGCACGCTAGGTCTTTGTCTACAGTATCTCCTACCCCACAGGGACGGCACATTTATACGCTGGGGTATTTGTGGCATATTTACAATATAATTGTCCAGACATTTTCTCTTACCCTAACCTTTTGTCTTATATTGTAGTGTAGGTATCATGTCTGTAAATTTTGAAATAGTATTGTTGCTACTGGAAAGGCCACATTAGGTCACGAATTAACAATTTACTGGGTGGCTTAAAACGCTTTCGTAAAAATAGCATTGCTAGGTAAATGGGTTTTATAGTGGGTAATGAAACCAAATCAGAATTTTAATATAGCTTTTCACATAATTTATGTAGGCCTGCAGTATATACAGTTGTGTACTCCGCCTTCGAAAAAAGACGGCGAGGAAATTACTCTGACATTCTCTTCATTGTTCATAGCCATTGTCGTGACCTTCTGCTAATGATGCTACATCCTGTATTTATTTCAGTATTTCCAATATCGGAAAATACAAACGCCGCCGATTACTAATTCACACTGATATATTTATAATTAATACTTGGTAAATACTATCACATTTTCGATGATATTTTCGAAAGCCTTAAATTATTAGTGGAAATTGTTTTCCCATTGCCGCGAACTGGATGAAGTTTCCTTTTGTGATGCAAGTATACTTTCCAGGTGAAGCGTCGCCTGAGGCGGTCTGCAGGCGGCCCAGCGATGCTGCTCCTGACGCTCCTGGCCGAGTGTTGCGTCATATCTCTGCAGGAGCTCGCCACCACCGGCGCCACCTCTGCACAGGTCTGCAGTCTATCTATTTAATGCTCTTATTAGTAATATGTTAATAATAGATGTAAATAATGTATGTATATATGATTACGATAAGAATAATATTAATACTCTAATGCATGCGGAACCACCTACCGTTTGCGGTTGTATGCGTGTGTCACATTGCCGTAAGAAGCGGATGGCGCCCTGCGCCAGCACACTCATTTAATTATATTTGAATTATATTGAATGAAGTAAAAAGAAAGCAGAGAAATAGAATGGATTTGGGTCAAATTAAGTGAAGATCGGGTCTCTGTTGTATAGATGCGTAACTACGCTAATGCCATGCCAAAACATAATTTCTTCTTGTCCAGTTTGTCAAGATCAATCTACTAATTTTTAATAAGGCCAAGCCGGGGCGGTAAGGTACGTTAGATAGCTGGCAGTTAACGAACCCGCAGGCCAATGTCAAAAGCCAGTCCTAGATGAAGCAACAGGTAACGCCATGACTCCCCCACCGCTGCCAAGAAATATTACAGTAAACAATACTTTACGGTGCACTGCAACGCCGGCAGCCCGAACGGCCGAATACAGATCACAGAACCCGAACATGAATGCCATGCCGACACATCGTTGTATCTACACCGACCGAGTTGAAGAGTTTGGTACCTAACTCCAGTATGAGTCGTTAGGCGTGAGCCGCAGCTCCTGGGCTTCTTTCGAGGATTTGGAAGGAGGGGGAGGAAACAAGAAGTAAAACCGATGTTCCTCATTGTTAGCGATGCAAAGCAGAAACCTACCTCAGAAGCACAATATATTATTATTAGAATGAGGATTTTCCGCCGTATTAGATACAAAGACTATACAACTGCGATCCAATTTTGTATAATATAGTTTAGAAGTTGAGTCGAACTCAGATGAGCTCTTCTTGTACAATCTCGGCCAGGTGCACCATGTCTGGCAGGAAATAAGGCCCGAGCATTTCTAACCCTACACTGCTCGGCCGAACGTTATCGCTCAGCCATGCGATGCAGGGAAAGAAACGAAAAACGTAAAGAGAAGAAGACAGAAGAAAGCGAAATATAAACTTGATAAAACTCAAATATCTCAAAGTATATTGACATTTATTTGAAAAGTTCTACGAATACGAAATTAAAGTATTGAAGAATTTTCATCTGCTCTTTTTTGCGTATGTTACTCTTCTGTAGAATTTAAGAACTGTGCTCCAGTGCCGATTGCGATGCAATATTTGGGCCGGAAATGATTGAAAAACTTGTCAACAGCGCTGCTGCTCGTACAGGAATGAAAATTTCTCTCTCCATTTTTGAGCGAATCTTTAATTTCCCCAACTGACAATAATTTGCTTAGGAATATCATTGTATGATACGCCACCAGGGGGTCTTTTTGGGCGTTGGCTGTTAAAAATCTGAATTTCACATTGCCTGTGAATGAAAACGACGTCGTCATGCAGATGACATCTAATAATTTAATTTTTTTCTTTGTCTTTAAGCTTTTCTCGTTAATTCTATGCAGTTCCCAATATTCCCTCTGTTTCAGTAATGTCTGTAGTTTAGGGACCAAGTTTTATAAATTATATTCAGATTTTTTGTGACTGCCCTGATAATTTTCAGCGGTTTTGTTATCCCTGCATCAGCGCACCTTGCTTATGTCGATTCTCAGTCATCTTTATATAAATATTTATTAAATTAAGCATTCACGGGCCGTCGTCTCCCTGCAGATGGAGTGCCTGTTTTTCATCCTAACGGGCATCGGCCGGGACGTAGAGACGTCCCTGCCGTCCATCATGAGTCGCATCATGGCGGCGGCCCGTGATGCCCTGCTCAGCGCCGCCCGGACGCCCCCCGTGCGCAAGACTCTGCTGCAGCTCATTGAAATGAACGCTTCCAACTGGCATCTGCCGGCCCCGGCTGTCATGTACTACCATCCCGGCATTGGGGGCAAGTAGGCTGTGGTGTACCGTGCTACCAGTGCTAGGGACTACCATTGGAGCAGGAGGGCCCTACCGCGGTACCTGCTTGCCCCACTACCATCCTGGCATGGTGCTAATACCAGCTGTGATGTACTACCAGTACTAGGTAGTACCATTGGGGCAAGTAGGCGCTACCAGTGCACCAGCCCTTTCTGTGATGTAACTACCATCCCGACAAACAGGCATCCCTCCTGATGTACCACCATGTACTAACGTACCATTTAGGCCAATAGACATTCTCGTGATGGAATTCAATTTTTCATTTGGACGCTGCATCACCTTCGATCATTTGCAGTTCCGTTGTTCTCAATTTCTAATCTTTCATAGCTGTAAGGCTATCATTACATTTACTACTAAGATAGAACAACTGTTCAAGGATTATCCTTGCACAATATCATATATCTCTCACTTACCAGATTCTTCAGGAACTTCTCCAGCTGTGTTTACCTTTGCACACGTTTGAGTGCTTCCTCATACTGATGATTCAACCAATGTTTTTGATATGGAGTTGAATTTGGAATGTTTGAAGCGTTGCAGGAGATAGTTGAGAACCTGTGAATTTATTTCTCTCCAGGTCACTCCGAAGGACGAAATAGTAGGTATTCATATATATGTATCCCCTGCAGTACAGGCTACTCATTTACTCCGTCGCTTGTGATATATTAATAGCTGAAGGATTAATGTTCTGGGCTGACTGTGGGGCGGATTTTGACGGGATTAGAATTTTTTGTACGCACCCTGACAAAATTTGAGGCTGCCGCGGCACCAAGCAGAAGCTGAAGTGCGGTTTTAACTTCTGCGGCGGCCCTGATTTTTTTGTATGCAAGTTATGACCTCTGCAACTCGGACGCTAATCAAGATGTCCTAATCCGGTTATCCTCACGTTACGTTAGTTTTCAATTCGCAGGAGTGCGTTTTTGGACGTCTCAAACGTTACCGATTTGCGACTACCGCCTGAAACTTGATCCTAAGTGGTGAACCAAAAGCCCTAGACTGAAGTTCCGGACAAGAGAAAGCTGTGTGAATTGGATTATCTCAGTCTGACTGTGAGATTCAAAATGCCCTAAATCCATCGATGTAGAATTTTTTTTGCTGTCAACTGATAGCTGCACAAGTTAATTTTCATCTTTTTCAACACCAGCCACTGACATCTTTTCCTAAATTTTTTGCATTGTTTTCCTTAGCGAGTCCAAAACTTATGCCAACCTCTGGTTACTTGTAAAACTTATGATACACAGTAGGTAGGTATGGTTACCATGCTTATTGCCTATGAGCGTATCAATAAAAGCACCGTTTTGTGTGAACTGAGAAATTCTTGAAGGTTTCGTGGATCTCTCTGGTACGACAAACGTTATGTGGTCAGTTTTCTTTAACTCTTCACCGGGCAAGTGACTGCGTATGGTTACTTCTATGCGTAATGCTTTGTTAGAGGAAAGCGTTTGTAGAGCCCGGTAAAGTATTAACTCTTCCCAAGTGCCTTTATATAGAAATGAGTTGCTCACCCTAATAGTTCCGCAAATTACGCTGAAGCGCGTGCGCCAGAATCACAGAGTTTAATATTGTACGTACGGCAGTGGCGGCTGTGGGGTCCTGCTAAGCTCCCTGCCAAGATAGTCGTAAGTCTTGTATAAAGTAGAAGATGGATACCAATATTATACGAGTGGATTGTGCTTGTATTAAGAAAGACGCAAGGGAAAACGTTTCATTGTATATACTCCTATCGATACAAATTTTATAGTGTGCAAGGATGGAGATACAAGTAAGGCAAAACGCTTCGTTATATTGGCTGTTATTGTTGGTAATTAAATAAATGATGAGCGTAAAGAAAAAAGTAATGGAAAACATTTCCCTATATTTACTGTTTTCGATAATAATTTTACACTGTGCAACTGTGAAGGAAGAAGAAGGCAAAACATTTCAATGTATTGGCTGTTATCGATAATAATTAGGCACTGTACCCGTATAGACAAAAAAGTAAGGCATAACAGTTCATTATATTGAATGGTATCAATAACTGAGGGAAAATGGAGAGTTTTGCAGTCCCTCCCTACCAGCCGCCACTGGTGAACGTGCTGAAAAGTTCATATAAAGGCTCAGTAGATATTGTTAATAGGTGAGATAGACAATTAGTTCTCTAGACATAAGGAAGGATTGTTATTAGTTAAGCTGTGTAGTTGCGTTTAGTTCTGTTGTGTCTCTTTATTTATTATTTTGTTGGCTGTATGTAGCATATGTTGTGTAGAGAGGAGGTTGTGCCATCGTCTTCTGGGAGTGCAGGATACGATCTTAAGAGTCTGCCCTAGAGCCTTCTATTTAGGGAATCCTTGACAGTTTGCTTACAAAATATCAGGAGCGAAGTTCTAGCTCTTGAAATCTCAAACCAGCAGTTAGTGAGCCATTGACTATATTGTGTTTTATCATTGACAAAACTACACCCGCTCCTTGGTGTCCTTGGACAGGTAACAAAATCCAAGTGAACTACAAGCCGCCCCTGAATGCTCAGAGCTATGCTCAGTAGAATCACTAAAATAATAATAATAAACATTCACGGCCGACACCTGCACATCTGCACGGCCGAACACGGATCGTGGCAATGAATAGCATGTAGCACATGTCGAGGTATAAAACACTGGCGGAACTGACCGGTGTGGCGCCCTACAATCTTCTCTGTAAAGGGATGGGCTTAAGCCACAGGTCGAGTGTCCCTCCCAGAGACCTTGAGGACTGGGACAGAGTAATGTAACCAATGACCCTCATTGTTTAATACCCTGTAAAACGTCCAAAGGCAAGCAACACTCTACTTATGGGACAAGTTTACAATAGTCCTGAGTGTGGCACCTTATAGTCTCTATTGTCAAAAGTAGACAGACTTTGAGGTTTCAACAATGTACTTGAGAGTTGCATTCCGTAGTCCTTAATATTGGGTCTCCCCTGTGGCCGAGCACTCTCTCTGATTTCGACGGAGTGTGACCGCAGCGAGTTCGACCCCACCGGCGCGAGGATTTTTGTGAAAGACTGCACTAACGGCAGTACGCTAGAAGTACATGGCGTTTCCCCTATTTACGGTATTGAGCAATTTATAAAATAGTAGCACAGTTTATTTTCAACATAGGCTATAGGCCTATATACCTCTATAAATAGTGCTTTGTGCTCGCACTTGCTGTAGAAAGCGTCAGCTAGGTCTGCTGAGTCTGATCCGCAGCCAAATGATTATCAGCCGTCCTCGGTTTTAACTGCGGCAATGAAGAAGTATATATTTGCTAATGTTCCAAGCAGTGGCGACTCATGGCTACTAGAGTGGAGAGGCTGCACTGCTCCATAGCAGTATATCTGTAATGCTTCTACAGCGGAAGGATATTTTCCGACTTTATAATATTGTTAATATCAGAAGCTGTCCCGTCACTCATGGAAGAAGAACTAAGAATACCCTGGTAGGAACCTCATCAGCGACCCTACCTTAGTAGCCACGACTCGCCACCGGTCAAAAGTGGGTTTATTGAGTCGGAGCCGGTGATTTTCTAAATGCAAGGAGTCAGAGACTTGCTGAATCCCAGAGTCGGAGTCGGACTTCAACCAACCGACTCCACATTCCTGGTCCCAAGTCTGAGGTTGACTATGTAGAGAAACCTGCACATCCCTAGAAGGCGATGTGTCATCAGTCGCCACTTAGCTGTTATTTATGTTTTAGTATAAGTGGCTCTGTTGTGTGTAATAATTACAATGAGAGTATTTTTATTAGTCTTTTATTTTCCTTGAATTCGCTGCATCATGTGGCAGACCAACTGGAACACGTTAGTTTTGTTAGCTAGCATTCTGGTCCCTCATATAAACATTTACATTACTTTTACCAAAGCCGTCTTATTAACTT